>CM051366.1:15904754-16029754 GCA_028015245.1 Cardamine occulta
TTTAACTTTCATGGCTATCTTATTATGCTTTCATGTTTTTTAATTAAAAGTTTTTAACTCTTAAGAATACATCACAGATATAAATTTATGAAACTAGGAATTGCGAACATAAATGTATGAAATTAGGAATTATAGATTACTTATTATGTTAATTATGAGAGACTGGAGAAGTAAAAGAAGCACATCAAAACACAAAAGGTTAGGAAAATAAAAAGAAAAATAAAGAGGCAAAGAGGGTAAAGGCTGCGTTTATGGAATATGTTGTGAAACAAAACTTTGGCACAATCAGGACTATACATTATCTTTGATTCATAATTTGTAATTTGTAAGACATCTTATAATTGCATAAACTTGATTTATTTCAGAAAAAGTTTAATATTGTCAAAATTTTAATTAACAAGATTGGAACACATATTAATTGATTGATTAGATGTCAATATGTATCATAATTTAATTAATTTTTATATTATTATTATTATTATTATTATTATTATTATTGTTATTAAGAATATATGTGATTTCATTTAAATTTTCATATTTGAAAACATGTGTAATTTGATTGACTTATGCATGTCTCAATTCTGTTAATTATAAATTTGAAAATCCGGTTAATTTCATTTTTAAGTTTTTATATAATAAGATTGAAAAAAATAAAATTAGTTGAGATAAAATAGAGTCGAACTGTTCAACTTCTAGTTAAAAAACTTAAAACAAAACAAAAAAAAAAAGCAAAAACTTCAAAATCAGAGTTGGACCGGGCTTTAATTTTGTTTAAAAATACACTGCTCAATACGACCCGGCCCATATAAAGGCCCAAACGTAAGATAAACCAATCTTTCCGAACACCACGCGCGTATATCGATCGCGTCGTCGTTTCCACTTCCTCTCAAAATTCAAAATCACTCGAGTTCCTTAAACTCAACATCAATCTCTTCCCAGCGCAATCTCTTTCCAATTTATCTAGGGTTTCAAAAAATCAGGCGAAGAAGATTGAAAAATTGCTACAATGGTGAGAATTTCTGAATTTCATATATCCTAATTTCAAAACCCTAATTTTAAAATCATGTTTTTTTTTTCTTCTCCATCTGTGTTGTTATGTTTGTTTCTGCTTACTGAATGTATCACTGATTGATCAGGGAGGTGAAGGAGAAGATCTAGATTCACTTTTTGATTATCGTCGTGTTCAGCCAGCGAATTTTGTTTGCATTGACGGTGAGTTTCAGTTATTTTGAATTTGGTGATGAAGCGCGAGAATAAGAAGATGAATTGTTCTCATTCCTCTTTCTGTGGTTGAATCTTGTAGACGACGATGATGATGTCACGGAGACGCCGGTTCCGAAGAGAGCAAAATTTTCACAAACAGTAAGAATTGATCTTTTATGATTGGTTTTGCTCACTAAGCTCTTTGTGTTAACTTGAAAATCCACAAAGGAGAATGAACAGATTAGGGAAATTTGGTATTGAGGTTTTAGTAGCCTTGAGGATTGTGAAGAGTTTAAATTGTGTTCTTTGATTCACTTTTGGGTTTTTTCTTAGTTATGTTTTATGTTTCTTCTAAGTTTTGGTTAAGAAACAATTGGATTCTGCTCTTCATAATTCAAAGTCTCGACGTATCATCATTATTCTTAGAGTTTGATTCTTTTTATGGCTGTGAATTTATGTTATCTAAATCAAATTTTTCTTTCAGTTTTTGAAACGTTTTGATTTATTACCTTATATAGGTTGATAAGGTAGTTGAAGATGTGAAAGCGATTCAAGTGGGGGGTGATGACGATTGGTTGCCTCCTCCGCCAAAGGTTATCTTTGACAAAAATAAAGCGTCTGCTGAAGATTCAACCATTAAAGCATTGAGGTAGTTTTGTATGTCAGAGTATTTCTCACCTCTAGGCTTCCCAGCTTGCTATTAGAAGCTACGGTTTTGTCCAACCTTTGTAGCTCTTGGTTAACTGTGGAACCTGCTAACTTTATCTTATTATTTGTTTATGCATCATGATGATATGATCAATGAGCGAGATGTCGTTTCCTTCTACTTTGTTTTGGCTATCCCGAAAGAGTCCCATTGTTACACTTTGAATCTAAATTCGTAGTTGAAATATGTAACGTAGGTCGAAGAAGATGGAGCTCATGTCATTCACGAAAAACGTAGCAGATGTGATGCAGGAAGTTGAAGAATCTGTGAAAAGAGAAGTTGAAGTATCTCGTAATCCATCTTTAGAGGCTGCACCTCAGGCACCTCCAGCGCCTACAAATGAAAGGGCCAAGATTGTCATTACAATACAGGACAAAGATGGACAGAAGCCATTCCGAGTGTATGCGGTAAGTTTTTCCACTTCTTAAGGCTCTTTGTGTGTTCTTTACACATAATATATATTTTGCTGTATGTCATGTTCAATGAGAGGCACATTATGCTTTATTTTCTGTTTCACATGTCTAAATAGATATGCGTATTCTGTTAAAGCTTGTAAAATATGAGATGCCTTTTGCATACTAATGTTTGATTTGGTATTTTATCATTCATTATCTTGTAGGATGAGAAGTTTGAGCGGGTTTTCAAAATGTATGCGGATAAAGTTAAGCTTGACCCGCAAAATCTTGTATTTATTTTTGACGGTGATAAGATTGATCCATCGACCACTCCTTCTGAACTTGATATGGAGGATCATGATATGATTGAAGTACACACCAAAAAAATATAACTAACAGGTAACTGATGAAGTCTTCCTAATCTTTCTTTTTTGGTCTTGTTATGATTCGATGATCATGATGCTCATTGTTTTCCATTGGATTCAGCTCAGGATCTAATCGGACTTGGTAGTGAAGCTCTTTGCAGACTGAACGCGTCTACAGGTTTCATCCGACTGCTAAATCTGGCGAAAACCGGAGTTTGTACATTAACATGAGCATGGAAGGGGATCTCTGCCAACTCTGGTGTTGTATCTGTGACCTTTCTCATTTTATTGGCATTTTTTGTTTTGTTTCTTTCTTTCACCAGTTGGGTAGTAGATTCAGGATTTTATTTAGCAGTGTATAAATATATAAGATGAACCGAACCATTTTGATTGGAAACTAAACCAAAGAAATCTAATTTTGAAAATCCAACTGAAATTTATAGTTTTGGTGCCAATCAATATACTTTCTCTCTCTTGAAAAACTTGATTCGAATCTTTAGTTTGTTTGGAAAGGAATAAAAGTACACAAATTTCAAGCATGATCAAAATCAAAATCAATTTGAAGGAATCAAAGGCTGATCCGGTAACGAAGCATTATACCAAACTACATGTCTTTTTGGTCTAATGTTGGTATTTTTTTTAAATATCATTTTTTGAATTTAATATATACTTTTTTGGATATCTCACTTGTCATTAAATAAAATTTCAATAATTATTAAAGTTCATGTGAAAGTTATTTAAAAAAAGACGTTTTAATTAGAAATGGATATTTGTAGTTTGTTTGGTCCGGGGTTGGCAACGACATGTGGCGTACACTTATTGGTTGGGAAAAGGTAAGCTTAAGGATGATGGGACGAGAAAGAAGCTGTCACAGTGGAACATACGTCCGTGGCTTCCCCATATCTCTCACGTGCATTAGGATAACGTAATCACCAATTTGTAGGTCCCACTAAAATATCTACGTGGCTTAGCCACGTCATCGATTTTTATCAGATAGGAAGCAAGTTCTAAAAACAGACCAAATCTCATAATTTCAGTTTTCTCAAGAAAACATAACTCAACGCTTCTTCTCTTGTCGGTAAATAATTTTTTATATCTTTCCATTTTATTAAATTTGTTCGATCTGTGTGATCTCTGAGAATTTTGATATTTTGATGAAACAGGGACGAATCTTTCATATTGTTATGGACAATCCAAAAGATTTTGGATAAAAAAAAAAAAAAATTGAGAAATGGAAAGAGTATGCGAGTTTTGTAAAGCGTATAGAGCAGTGGTTTACTGCATAGCTGATGCAGCAAATCTTTGTTTAACATGTGATACAAAGGTTCATTCAGCTAATTCACTCTCTGGACGACATTTACGCACACTTTTATGTGATTTATGTAAGAATCATCCTTGTGTTGTTCGATGTATCAACCACAAAATGTTTCTTTGCCATGGATGTAACGAGAAGCTCCATAGTGGTATCTCCTCTGAGCACTGTAGAAAAGATGTGAGCTGTTACACGGGTTGTCCTCGTGCTAAAGATTTCGCGGTTATGTGGAGTTTTCGAGTTATGGATGATGGTGATGGTGATGATGTTTCATTAGAGCAATCTTTTCCAACTATGGAACTATCCGAAATGAACAAGGTTTGATACTTATTTTGTATGTTTCTTTTAGGTTGAAACTCAATGATGGAACCATAACAATTTTTGTAGATGATGGAACTCGATCCATAGGGCGAGTCCTAAACTCACTCGAACAAACCACTAGACTACACACTTTTCTGATTTGTAGATGAATAGATCTTTATGTATCTAATGATTTTGATGCTTTTAGGTACAAAGAGAAATCTTGGAACAGATTCTTGAATTGGAGAAGCTTCAACTCATGGAAGTGACTGGTGGTTCGTCCTTAACGGAACAAACTGATCCATCTCCATTGGAGATTCCGCAACAATCTGAAGAACCGCAAACCGGAAAAGAGCTGATTATTGACTTTTCACACTTATCCTCATCTTCAACACTTGGTGATTCCTTTTGGGAATGCAAAAGTCCATATAATAAGAATAAGCAGGTTTGGTTCAAAATATCATACATAGTCTTAAGTGGAACCATTAGTTTACATGATGAGATTAGCTCTGTTTATGCAGTTATGGTATCAAAATCTACAAGACATTGGAGTTTGTGAAGATACAGTATGTGATGATGATGACTTCCATATACCAGACATTGATCCCACTTTCCGAAACTTTGAAGAACTTTTTGGAGCTGATCAACAAGATCCTCCAATTGCAGACAATAATAATAACGCCTTCTTTGTTTCTTCTTCGTTAGACAAATCACGTGAGGTTTGTTTTTGAAATCTACCATCTAACTATATATAAGGTCTCATTTATATAACCTAAGGTCTCTCTTTTATCTTTGATGTGTTCAGAAGAAGACATTTTCATCGTCTATATTTACACCTAAACCTGCTTCATCATCTATCTCATTCTCAAGATCCAACGGAGGAGGAAGCAGTGTAACTCATCATAATCACTCAGAAGTAATCTCATTTTGTTCCCCTCTCTCTAGCAATGCACGTCAAAATGCTATCTCAAGGCTTAAAGAGAAGAAGAGGGCACGCACGTAAGTCTTCATAAAGATGATCTTGCCATTAAAACTATACACAAGACTATATCTTAAGTTCTAAACTTTTCATTATGTAATTTGCATTTTCTTGATTCAGGGAGGAGAAACAAGCTTAGTATTGTCCCAAGAAAATGGAAGATACAACGGATAGCGACTGGATTGGATTGTATCTCTTTTTATGTACATAAGAGACTAATCTAGCTCTTCATCTATTTTTACATGACTCAGTTTCTTGCATGTAAGTTACATGATGTAACTGTGAATGAAGCTAAGATTCTGAAATTCATCACTTTGTTGATTATTTTGCTTTACCATTCATTTTGTAATCACAGGTTTGCACCAAATTCACCAGCATATAACTTTTTATCAGTTAACGTTAAATCACAAGGTTACTTAACAAACACTGACATTGACAAATACAATGATAAGTAAGATAGGAATAATGGAATTTGGAAGACTTTTTATGTTACCAGAACCATAATTGGTGTGTTAATGATACTACTTGACAAGACCATTAAAAAGGGGTTAGTTATAGTTGTGATAAATACGCAAAAAACCTTTTAAGATTTTTTTATATACTACAGAATTAAAATGCCGACAAAATAACTTTTTTTTTTGTAAGTTTTATAAAAAGACCAATCTTATCCCTTGAAATAATCTTCAAAATCAAGCAATTAGTTGAAACAAATGATTCTCTTAACCACAACTGGCCCTTGCTATTAGTATTTCCAGCTACTTATTGGTTCTTCCTACTTATTATTGTCAAAAAAGAACACTCTTGAACACTCCTCTTATTATCACATCAAATATTTTTAATATATAGTTTTTGAATATATAGTGGCATAACCGTGATTATTAGCTTCATACTAATCATTTTTACCCGTAACAACCACCATATTTTCCATTAATATTTTTTATTTATTTAAATGATATAAATCCTTCTAATTTCCCTCCAAAGAGGCAAATGCAAACCCAGACCTGTATAAATACTCTGTATCTTTCTCTCTCGAGTCTCGAGCTACTTTCTCTCTCTAACTTGAAATCACTCTCTAGCTCAGAAAATTTTTCTCGGTAGTTTCTCAACAATTTTCCCAGCAGTTTCTCTCTAAGTCCAGGTAAATTTCAATTGCTTTAAATGTCAATTTCGTCTCCGATTCTTGATTTTATCACATGAATTTGATTCTACTGCGAAACTATAGATGAGAATTATCGCTCTCGAGAACTAGATCTGATTTTTCTTGAACGGATTTGGAACTTCCGATTATCGTTTTCTCGGGAATTTTTCATATATTGTTGTTTTTGTGTTCGCGATTCCGTTACAGATGCAGAAATTTTGAATCTCTTTCGTGATTTCTTTTCAATTTTGATAACAGGACTGCCGAAAATTTTCATCGGGAATAATGGAAAACGAGATCGCGCCGTTTACTTACAGCGGAAGCTCCGCCGGAGTCGTTGGAATCAAGAAACCCCAAGGAGAACCGTCCTCTGGCGGCGGCGGAGTCGTTTCGTCTTCTCTCTTCTCCGATCAACTCTACCAATCGAGTCGCAACATCATGCAACAACGCCAAGATATGGTGAATCGCGAAGCGTTGTGTTACTCGCGTCTCCATGAGGCTTCGCTGGAAGCAGAAGCACTTCGTCTTGAGAACAACGAGCTCCGATCGATGAATCGTCACCTCAAGACTGAGCTAAATGGCCTTATCCGATCTACAATTCAGAGCCGCTTCGATTACGATAGGGTTCCGTTTCGGATGCTTAGCAATCTCTCGATTGGAGGAAACGACGTCGACGAAGGTGAGAATCAGAACCGTGTGGCTAATCGTGATGACGTCAGTGATGAAAGTCCGACGAGTGTTATGGAGAATGAGGATCTGAGCCGTTCTTCGCTTCCTAAGAGCATCTCTGTGAGATCTAAAGGTTACTCGAAGGTGAGCCAGGGAGGAGGTGGTGCTACTGCTCAATGTGGAAAAGCTCGAGGAACCTTACCTAAGCCTAAGAGCTGTGGTCAACTCAACACGACGGTAACTAATTGTTTCTTCTTTGTTATCTTGATTACTGTTGCAACTTGTGGAGATTTTGCTTTAGTTAGAGTCGATTTTAGGGAATAGTTTTGGTTTAGTGTTTTGGGAATTAGGTAATCATTGTGATTATAGACTTTGTTAATTGTTGAATCTGACCTGCATATGTGATTATTCCTCTGTGATGGTTGACTGTTCTGAATCTATGGCTGCTTGTAACATTTGTACATTCTTTATAAACACTCAATTCAATTTTAGGTTCTTGAAACAAAGAAGAACTGTCTTGATGCTGTTTTCTTTCTCGGAAGTCTGAACTATAGATGTAAAGAGTAATGGTGATGGAGGAATCAATGAAATGCGGGAAAAAGTATATTTGAGAGGAGACTTTACTTTAGAGTTGATTTTGGTTTTGTGTTTTGGGAAATAGGTCATCATTAAGACACTATAGACTTGGTTAACTGATGAATCTTAGCTGCAATTTATGATACCACAGTGTTCTATTCCTCTGCTATCTTTGAAGTATAGATGTAATGAGTAATGTTGATGGATGAATGAATGAAATGCAGGAAAAAAGTATTAATTAGAGTCGATATTGGTTTTGTTTTGGGAAATTGGTAATCATGGAGACGCTATAGACTTTGTTAACTGACGAATCTGAGCTGCATATATGATGTTTTTGTGATACCACAATCCTCTCTATTCCTCTGTTTTGTTTGAACTAATGAGTAATGGTGGATGAATGCAGCAAAAGGTGTATGTGCGAGGAGGGAAGAAAGAAGATGAGGAGGAGGAAATAGAAGTGGAGGTTTACAATCAAGGAATGACAAAGACAGAGCTGTGCAACAAATGGCAAGAGACAGGGACATGCCCATACGGTGACCATTGTCAATTCGCTCATGGGATTAAGGAACTCCGCCCAGTGATCCGTCATCCACGTTACAAGACTGAGGTTTGCAGAATGGTTCTTGCTGGTGATAACTGTCCTTATGGTCACCGTTGCCACTTCCGCCACTCACTATCAGAGCAAGAGAAACTCATGGCTACTGGTTTCAAACCCAAGTCCTCCTCCTTCAAGCTGCTTACATGACCACCAAGGCAAGACAACAAGGGTCTGAAAACCATACATACTATATTGGACAGCTAGTACAATACCTACAGATGATAGCTATTGAAAACGATTGGCAAAAAGCATTTGGTAAAAAGTGAATAATGTGCATTCGTCCTAGAAACTCTTTGAGTCTTGTCGTTGTATGAGATTTGTTCTCTGTTATTCTGATACTTAAGAACCGAGAAAAGTTCATCGGTTATCAAAATGAGAAAAGGTTCCATAACAGAGAAGCTCTTGCTACAGTTACGGGAACAAAAAACACTAGTGAGACGGTACCAACTCTGAGGAGTGACGATTGGCTTTAGTGCCTTTGCGGTTCCAGATTGGAGTTGTCTCGATGAGCTTGTGTGGAACAAGACGCCGCTCCCGCTTGCTTAGCTTCTTAAAGTTATGAACTTTGAGCCTCGCAATCTCAGCTTCTTCCTCTGGTGTCGTCTCTCTAACTATGACTGTTAGGCGACACTCAGGTCTTTCCATCAACCCACATTTTCCTTTTCCATGGTAAGATATCCTCTTCTTGAAGAGTCCCTTCCCAACAAACGCTTCCGCTGCATCACATATCAAAAGCTTAGATGAAATCCCTTTATTCTCCATCTTTAAAGAACCAATCAGTGAACTCTCTGCATATCATGTTTCTTTCTTTTATGCAAAACATACAAGTCACGGATCCAGTATCAATAATACATACCAACAAGGAGACGGTCAGGATCTAGTCCATGGTTATGACTAGCATTTGCTCGAGCTGCATGGATAACCTGTATAATAATGGATTAAAATTCCTTCACAAGCTGTCTGTTATGTATCATTAGATAAATGTCGAAGAGCACCAAAGCATAGGGGTTTTATATATTTATTTGTAACCTCGGATCTAAGAGATTACCCTGTAGACAGTTTGGGAAGCTCGTTTAACTGTGACCTGCAATTGCAAGAGAGCATCTTCGACACGCATGCCACGGACTAGAGCTGCAACAAGGTTGACCTTCTTAGGACTCTGAAACAAGCAAGGGTTATATAGATGCGGAATGAAGCAGAAAAATACAAATTGTTACGGGAACACACACACCTGCTTAATGGCCTTGAGGACAGCCTGAACTTTCTTGCGCTTAGGGATAATCTTCTGCTCTTCTTCTTTTCCACTACCTAACAGAGCTGGAGATGACAAAGGTGATGATACAGGCTCTTCACCAGCCAGCAATGTTTTTGCTGTAGAAATTCCCTGAAAACATACAACTTCAGATCAGAAGCAGAATCCCATACCCAAATGTACCGCTTCTTATGTTTTCTACAAATGAGTATAGTTCCAAAAGATGAGTCTTTGAGCAATTTGCTTCTGTTATTGAAACAAGAAACTCTAGTCTCAATAGAAGGAAGCATTACCGATTGTTGCAGATAATGATACAGTGGCCTTGTGGAGTGGGTTGGTCTCAGGAGACTCTGCAAATAACCTAATTCACCACCGAAAACTGAATCATCACCAACTCAGCTGAAACACACAAACACCATACCAGAACAAATCCAAGATAACACCTTTGCCATTTTGAAAGAACCACATAAAAAATGATTGAACATTTTCTAAACCCAAACGATCAAAAGGTAATCAATAGCCACCTTGTAAGAAAGGGGATTCTAAATTCCGAGTCGAAGAATAATTGGCTGTGGAAATGTGACTCTTCTTCACACTTGTACCAACTTGACGAATCACTAACTGTAAATTCCTCTGCCAACCCGCCATTGTTTTCCAGCAGCCAAGGATACAAACTAACTATATGATTTCACTGTAAACGCAAAGAATATGAATCAGAATGATCTCAACTTTTCTCAGGCACAAAAGTTTCAGATATTGTTGTTGTTTTACAGAGGCGGCGGCTACTGTAGAAGAAGAAAATTTTAGGTTTTGTTAGGAGATGATGAACAAGTGAATAGTGAGCCCATTACTTGAAAAAAAAACTAAATTATAGGCCCAAAGCATTATCCTACTGAGCCCATTACTGTAATTTGGATGTTCCAAGAAAGAAAAAAAACGGAGAGAATCTGAGATTGATTCGCTTACCGCTAGTGTTGGGATTTTGAGATGTGTGAAATCTCAGATTTAGGAATTGAAATCACAGATGCTGAAACGTAAGGGATCTCTTGGACTGACTATTTGAAAATATTTGAGTTTTAGTCTATTTGAAAATATTTGAGTTTTAGTGACAAATCATGTGTTATTGAAACATGAATTTTAAAATATTTTTTAAAATTCAGTGTTATTAAATTAATAATTTTAAATTTTACACTCTAATTCATTGTTATTGAAAATATGATTAGAATTTGATTTAAAAATTTCAAGTGAGATTTGAGAAGATTTCTTAGTAAAAAATATAAAAACCAAAATCTCATGGTTTTAAGTAAGATTTTTAAAAATTTAATAATAAAATTTTTAATTCACCAAAATTTCACCAAATCATGACAAAACTTATTAAAACTCAAATCTCTCCAAATATTAAGACACATATTCTTATTGTGTTTAGAGGAAAAAACAGGTGGATTGAACCTAGGACCACGGCTGCGAACAAGCTTTTACCGGGAGGTGGAGGCGCAGAATCATCTATTGAGATCTTGCCTGAATCAGTGATCGAATTTTCATTTCTTAAGCCTTCCTACGACCAAGTTATTTGGTAAGCCGGTCGGTGCCTATTAAGAAGAAGACTCTGCCACACTTAGCAAATGGACTTAAGGATAAACAGAAAATGGGCCACAAAGAAGACAGGCCCACTCAGCAATTCAAAGCCTCTCATCAACAGCAACTAAAGACAAAAGCAGAGGCTAAGACCGATCTTTTAGCAAGGCCTGATCTGGTCACTGACTCAAAACATTGATTGCTGGGACAATCTCTATAAGGGGAATATAGAAGCTATTGTTGCTCTTCTTAAAGGGCTTGTACAGAAATTGAAGGATCCTTCCCACAAACTATTACCGAGTGATACTCTCACTTTCACTCAAACTATCAAGAGTTTCAGGCTAAAGAACAAAAAAGCCAATGGTTATCTTTACAAAATGATATCGAGAAGGCTCTCCTGTGGAAGTCGCAGCCTCAAAAGCACATGCATTACTGCTATGGTTCTAGTTATTGCAGGAGCCGGTGTTACACTTGTTTTATCTCAGAGTGTGTTGGGTTTTTTTAACTAGAGGGCCAGAGGCAAAGTTTTTATAATTGCAAGTTTGGGGTGGGGGGGATTTGGGAGTCTGTTTAATTTGTTCTTTAAAACTTATGTTCGAGTCTGATAGTCATTGCTTATGCTAAACATACTCGCTTGAAAGAATCATTATAAATGATTTGTTGATTTCGATGAGAACAAAAAAAGATTTGCATGCGAAACTATACTATACTAATATATGACACTAAAACATGAAATACATACATGACAGCATTTTAAGTGACACTATAACATGAAATTCGCAATATTAAAAACAGCTACAACTTCAAACAAATATGAAATTCATGCAATCATGTATACACAAGAATCACACAACTTGTATATACTATCTCTATACTATTAAAATTAAAGTCTATACTATTAAAATTCAAATACAAATATATATATCCAAATAATCTCTTTTTTTTTTAACATCATATATAACTCTTTTCTCTAACAAAATATGTTTTGTTCTTTTTCTAAAACAATTTCAAGATATATTATTAAAAACAAAATTTAAATTTAATATTTTTAAAAATTTAAAATTATTTAAATTTAAAATTAATAATTTAAATTTAAAATTATTAAAATATAATTTATTTTAAAATTTAGAAACTCGCACTGTAGACGGATCTTAACCTAGTTAGTATATAAAACTGAACTAAAAAAGACCTTTGGAGTAGCATCGAAAATTATTATGTGTCCTATAGGCTAATATCTAAAACTAATTGTAATATTAATTTCCGATGAGTTTATATAATATAATTGCCAACCGGGACATGCTATCACCGGTTAGAGGACAAGCGGTGGGCCAACAAAGTTCACCGTGATCCAGCTATTCCGGCAGACCATATTGATCTTTTCAAAAACAGAGGGCCTACCTAAACCGACCTGAATGAATCTTTTTAATTTTCTTCTTATTAAATGTTAAAAAAAAATCTATACGACAAATCTAAGATCAATAATCATCAAATGGTCTTAAATCTCTACCAAAATTTCTCCATAATTGCAAACATATTTGGAAAGTGAAAACCACATTGAAAAAAAGAGAAGCTAGAAATGATTAGATGGAGACACTTTGACATTTTAAGTCTAAAATATTAGTGCTCGAAAAAAAAAAAAAAGCAAATATCTTCATATTAAGACACTTTAACGTCTCTTCTTCACTTGACCAAACCTCTAAAGAAAAAGACAAAAGAGTAAAAACAATAAGAGAAAAAAAAAAAGCAGAGAAACGAAATCAATGGCTGTTTCCGTTCCAATTCTCGCCGTCGTCACTGCTCTGCACCTCCTTTCTTTCGTCTTTGCCTTCGGCGCCGAACGTCGCCGTAGCACCGTACCATCACTCTCACTCTCTATCTTTCTATTTTTGTCTTTTTTTCTCTTTTCGATTTGTATTAATTTATCGTTTTTTTTTACAGGCTGTGGCGGTGCCGGATAAGTATGACGAGAAGACCTTTTGTATGTACGGGACAGAGGCAGCGACGGTGTACGGTATGTCGGCGTTTGGGTTGCTTCTTGTTAGCCAAACGGTGGTTAACGGCGTTACTAAATGTCTCTGTTTTGGAAAGGGTCTTGTTTCTGGTACTTCTTATACAGCTTGGGCTATTGTCTTCTTCGTTGTTTCTTGGTAAAGTTTTAACCTTTTCCTCTCTAATTGAACTTTTTGTGCATCAAGATTTGAAATTGAGTGGATTTAGATGTTATTTTGATATCCAAGATTTGAAATTCCTGATTAGGGGTTTTAAGTTTGGTTAGAAAGTGAGCTAATTTGTACTCTTTGTTTTGAATCTGAGCTAAGTGAATTTGATTATATATTTGTGGGTTTCAAATTTGAAGAGAAAAGTAAAGTTTTTTCCTACTATTTTTAGTATTGTGAACGTTTTCAGATTAGTAGGTATTGAAGTTTGGTAATGTGATTTATGATATGTGTGTTTGCTCTAAGATTTGGGATTATTTGGTTACACAATATGTGATCTATGTGGATTCTGTAACAATAATGACTAGTTTAGTTCATCTCTATGTTTGAGTAGTTTTTGTGTTGATCATTTATATTGTGTAAATTTGTGCTTATTATCAGATTAATGGAAAATTTTTCTTCAGGGTAAGCTTTTTAGGAGCTGAGGCCTGTTTGTTGGCGGGATCAGCTAGGAACGCGTACCACACGAAAAGTGAAGGCATATACAAAGGAAAAGAGCTTTCTTGTGCGGTTTTACCGGTTGGTGTCTTTGCTGCTGGAGCTGCTCTGACTCTCTTGTCTTTGATTTCAACCATTCTTTACTATTTGGCTCATTCTAAGGCTGACACTGGTGGATGGGAAAAGCATCAGAACGATGGCATTGGCATCAACATGACTTCTCCTTCAGATGCTCCAAAGCAACAGAACACCGAGTTCAACAAAGTCTAAAATCAACTTCTGTTTCGTCTTATGATATTGATAGCTACTATGGTTTTAAGAAAGGGTAAAAAACTATATAAAAAAGTTGTTTGTTAATTGTTCATATAAACTTGTGTTCTCAGATGTAAGATGTGTAATGTTGGTTTATGTATGTTTCTGAGAAACTTGGATTAGCTCATCATTATCTTTATCACATGCATCATTAGATTTGGGCTCATAACGAATTGGGCCTACTCCATTTGGCCCATGAATAGTCTCAATGATAACATTCGTAGCTTTTCAACCTGGAATATACTTGCATGAGAAAGAGTTTAAAAAGAGCTATGATCAAAAATGTTAATAACTTTTTGGAATACATTTTTGATCATTAGCTCAAGTTATAAACGATTCTCCTATAAGATAACACTAATTATAATGAGATGAGTTTTGCAAGATGCTAAAGTTATTCTTTTCCCTTTTCTCAAATCGCTTCTTCTTTATGAATCCAAGAACAAAACCTTTCTCATCGTCATAGTTTGGAAACTATATAATAAACATTGAGTCATAGACCTAAGTTCATAAAAAGGCTACAGTTGTTTCAAAACCCAAAACCAAAACAATCATGGCGGTTTATGGATACGAAAGGGATGAACATAGAGCTTCTTCATCAAGAAGACGAAGATCTTTGTACCACAATCTAGGAGGAGGACGCTGTAACATACCATTAATCTTTCTCTAATTTTTGTTCTTTAAATCTTCCTTTTTTCTGAAGGAATTTGCTCTTGAAATCTTGTAGTTGCTGATGTAATATTCTGGAAGAACAAGAAAGAATCAGGAACAATCTTGGCGGTATTTACATTGGTATGGTTCTTGTTTGAAGTGGTTGAATATCCTTTCATCACTTTCATCTGCCAGATCCTCTTGATCTTTATCTTCATCTTTCTCATTTGGTCTAACATTGGCTCTTCAAAACTAATCCAGAGGTAAAAACATTCACACTATTTTCTTCTTTATGATTCAACCAAGATCTCAAAGAACGACATTTCGCGTAGGAATCCACCTAGTATTAACGATTTAAAGATTTCGGAATCGACTTGGAGATTCTTGTTCACCAAGATTAATTGGTTCATCATCAAATTGTATGATATCTCAAGTGGCAAAGACTTCAGACTCCTAGTTTTGGTAAAAAAAAAAAAAAAAAAAAAAAAAAAACAATATACACACCTTAGTTTATTGATTTCATCCCAAGATTGTGTGGATTTTAAAACTTATGTCTCATTTCGTTTCAGGCCGTTGTTTCACTATGGATATTATCAGTGGTTGGAAACTATTTCAGCTCTCTAACTCTGTTATATATCGGTGAGTCTTTATGATTTTATCTAACAAACTTACATTTTCCAAATCTTTTTTTTTTAATGTATGTCTTTTAATTACAAATATGTTTGTGTGTGTGGTGTTTTGGTGAAGTATTTGTGGGTTTGGAGACAATACCGATGTTGTATGAGCAATATGAAGAAGAGTTGTCTTATGTAGCAAGTAAAAGCGGGAGGGACATGAAGAAGCTCCTAAACAAGTTTAACTCCAAAGTCATTAATAAGATCCCTAAAGCTCAAGCTAAAACTAGGAGGATTATGTAACTTTATGTATATCAATCTTATGATTCTGCACATGTTGTTACATATTAAAACGTATAATAAGTCTTTGTTCATGTAATTATTAATGTTCATCTGGAGTTCAGGATTCAATGGGTATAGTTCATTTATATTTTCCTTGTTATGAAACGTGACTCGAATGTTTTTATGTGGTTAGAAAAATCTTTAATAGGTATATATACATTTTGTTTTGGACTAGGATAATATTTGAGAGAAGTTTATTATTGTCCATCACATTGTATATGGCTTAAACTTTAAAGATACAATTTTACTGTTAAAAGAAAAAAAAAATAGTATGTTGAATGAATTTTCCACAAATTTTAGTATTATAAATTTTAAAAAGAGAAAGTGGACACCTTGTATACCAGTGGTTTGAACATAAATTTAATGCTTATAGAGAATCTCTGTTTCATTTTATTTATAGTTTTAGGGGTTTTTTTGTACAAAATAAGTATTATTTTGGATTTTTAATGCAGATTTTTAATAAGATTTATTTTGTTACCCATATTATTTTAATGTGATAACCAATGAAAAAATTTGTTTAGTGTATTAATGAAGGGTAAAAGAGAGAATTTCAATGTTTTCTTAATTTATATGTAAAAACTTTAAACTACACTTATAATGAAACAAAGGGAATATAGTTTTGTGGATAAACATTTATTGGAGATTTCAATGTGATGCGAATAAATCGTTAATCATAATCTCGTATATTACAAATAAATATGTCCATCATATGTGAAGCAGGTAAAATTCTCCGTCGTGTGGACTGAGTATTTGAAGATATTTGAGTTTAAATGATAAATTATGTGTTATTGAAATATGAATTTTAAAATTTTTTGAAATTCAGTGTCATTGTATTAATGATTTTAAATTAAACACTCAAATCTACTGTTATTAAAAACATTATTAGAATTTGATTTAAAAGTTTCAGGTGAAATTTGAGAGAATTTCTTAGTTAAAAATACAAAGACCAAAATCTTATGGTTTTAGGTGAGATTTCAGAGAATTTAATAACAAATTCCTAATTCACCAAAATTTTACCAAATCATCTCAAAACTCAAATCTCTCCAAATATTCAATCCAATACACCCCTAAGTGTTGTAAGGAGAGATGACTCTTGTGGATTTTTCTGTGTAATTTGTTCAATGTAATCTCAAATGTTTTAAGTAGTTAACTTTGATTAATATATATTTCTTTTTCTGACAAACAAAAAATTTCATTAATAACAAATGAAGACTACAAAGTTAATATACAAAAAATTTCGAAAAATATATTTATTACATAAACGGATATATGTGATGTATGTTGAAAACGATAATAATATGATAAGTGAATTTGACAATGCTTCGCGAAGTAAAAGCTTATTCGCTAACAATATATTACATATGCTATTTTTTCTCTGTATTCGATCTTCTTCTAATGCAAATTGCGTTTTTGGCTAGCAACTCTTAACTAAAAATCATATAATTATACACAACATTATAAAATCCAATATTTCCTTGTGAACTTTTGTTTCTACAATTAGATACTAATGCTTTCATATTCAAGACCTTCTAACAGTGTTTGGCTTTGACTTTGTCCTCCCGTCATACATGTCTCAGGTCTTTCCCATTCTTAATGGTGGATCCCATAATGGTTGTTTTCAAACTAAAACCATCAGGATTTCAACAAATTGTAAGATTAAAACATGTGATCCAGCGAAATTTTTTTCCAACGGAAGGAAAAGGTCGGTGACCGATAGGATAACACCGTCGAAAACTTCATGAAAAAAACCCGATGATGATTGATAAGGCAAAAATCAATTATCATCCATCAGAAAAAAAACAAAAAAAAATTAAGAGTAAAAAATCTTTAAAATATAATTTTGGAGTCTGTACCTAATATATTAGATATTTTGGATTCAAACTCTATCTATTTTCACATAATTGTAGCATCTTCATTGGATTCTCTAAAGGTTATCAATTGTTTACCCATATATATCTCTGTAAATACGCAAATATATACCTCTTTGGCTTGGTCAAGGTCACCAAGGATATTGCTTCAGTTCACATTCAATCATCTCTTTATTTTTTAGTAAAATGACAAAGCACTCGTCGAAACTTATCTAGTTGCCTTGTCTCGATTCGGAAATGTTTTAACTCTTCCAGTGGATTTGTATATTAGTTACAGAAACTGCAAATTCGACAGTTGATCCATGCTTTTTTTGTTTGCTTGTATACCAGTCTTCTTGTGACAATTATCTTTGTATTTAACTTATATAAAAATTTAATAAGTTTAGAAAAATATTAACTTGGAAAAAGAGAGGGATCAAGTTAGCATGTACAAATACATAATCACTCTCATACATGATACAACATATCAGCTAAAAACTGTTAGGATTATTCTCAATTAATCTAACACATCATCTAAAACCCCATAAAATCCCTCTCAGATCGTCATATCATGTTTTTTTTTTAATGAGTTTTCGCTCTAAGCCTTTCCAAGTAATATAAAAAAGGATTATTAGATCTAAAATCAAATTACTCTGTCTCATGTTACTCGAGTTATGAAACCAAATCTTTTCCATTTCCATTAAACGATGTGAGTTGTGTCCTATATTCAAGTAATCTCAGAATCGATTTGTTTATGAAACACACTGGCTCTCACAGGGAGGACGGTTGGACATTCGGGTATCCACTTGGATTTCGGATCCTACCTTTCGAATACTGCATTTAGAAACCATGTAAGTGAAAAGGTATAGAGACTCATAAACAACAATATATATTTGGAATGCGCCAAGTCAATGCTTCCATTTGTTTTATTCACAAAGTAACCTTTACACAAAAATCTACTTGTTCGGTGTTACACAATCTATTCTTCCTAATAGACTTGTCCCCGACTAAAACAAATCTTAAGCTCTAACTCTCCTTTGAATCAATCCTCTCAAAGATATCAAAATCGAATACAACCCACAACAACCTAGTTATGTATCTACTCACACGAAGATAACAAAATCCGAGTTGATGAACACTCACCTTCTAAGCTTTATTCTTTTAGCTTCGAAGTTTACAATCCCACAATAATAGTTCTAAAGTGTTAACCATACCCTATGACCTCTCTAGACTATTTATATAAAAACCCTAATATCTTAGGCGGAAAATCTGGCCGAATCTCCAAAGGAATAAACTTGCTACTCAAGTTTATCCTTTCCTTAAATGGTTGCAGAGAATATCTTTAGGTATACCTTTGCATCCATCCAATATCTTCAGCTCCAAGTAAGTCCACGCCTTCTTGAACTTATCACATCATCCACTCCAGTCAAGCCACGTCAGCTCTTGCGTCCACGTCAGCTTACAACGTCCTGATGTGATATGATGCAAGCTCCTGATCCAAACAGCCAGCTGATCCAGAATTTTCATCTTCGGTAAGTACATAAACAAAATATGTTTGGTTTGGTTCGGGTACCTTTTGGTTCGGTATGGATTTTTTTGTCGAACCGGTTTAGAACAAAAAAAAGTTATGATTCCAGTTCGGATCGGTTAATTTATATCAATTTTACCCAATTTAACCTGAAAATACTTGAAAAACTGAATCACTCTTATTTCTGGGTTCGAGTCTGTTATTTTATATCTCTACCACCAAAAAATCCAAAACAAATGATTCAAACTTGGAAAAAATTATCCAAAATTACCTTGGAAAACCGATTCACTCTTATTTTCTTCAATGAGGAAGACGAACCGACAATACAGGAAGTCGAGCTTCGACATATTAGTATTTGTTTCATTCAGATACTAATTCGGTTCTTGGGTGATATCCGATCCAAATCTATATCCAAAAAAACCATTTTTTTGCCCTGCCGGAGGAGGTTCAACTAAAACAAAGAGAAATAAAGATTATGGACCAATCAGACCGTTAGAGCATCTCTATCCATTGGGTCTCTGAGAAGAGGTTCTTAACAATATGATATTAAGATTTACAATATAATTTAGTTATACAATTAATTTTAAATCTGAAAAAAGAACTGAACCACTTGTAAAATGACAAGTGTCATTAGAGTCTCTTGGAGTCTCTCATTTGAGAGACCCATTTCACTCTCTCTTCTTTCTGCATTATTTTTCTTATTTTTAATCCCATATGAGAAACTTTTGATGGAAGTACTCCTAGATCCGAGTTGGTTTTAAGTCGAGCACGGGCAAGTCATGTGATAGGTTCAGGGGCGTACGTAGGTTAAGTTTGTCAGGGGCAGTTGTTCTTCCCAAATTTTTCAAAACTAGCTTAATTCTTTAAGGATTTGTAATAAAAACTAGCAAAGTTTTTCAAAACTAGCCTAATTCCTTTAAATTTTTTTAAAATAGCTTAATTTTATAAAGATTTATAATAATGCCCGGGTAAATTTTATTGCTAGATAGGTTGTTATGTTTGTTACAACACAAACCATTGGCAACACAAACCATTGGGTCACTTTATTTCGAGAATAATACAGAGCTGATCAAGCTCATCGTAAAAGAGGTTACTTGCGAAAACCGATTCACTCTTATTTTCTGCAATAAGGAAGATGAACCGACTACACAGAAAGTCGCGTTTCAACATATAAGTGTTTGTTTTATTCGGATACTAATTCGATTCTTGGGTAATATCCGATCCAAACGTATAACCAAACAAACTATTTTTTTTTGGCTCAGCCGGAAGAGGTTTAACTAAAATAAAGAGAAATAAAGAGTATGGAGCAATCAGATGGTTAGATCCGAGTTGGTTTTAAGTCGAGCATGGGCAAGTCACGTGATAGGTTGTTGGGTGGTTACAACACAAACCATCGGCAACACAAACCATTGGCCCACTTTGTTTCTTGAACAATACAGAGCTCAAACTCATCATAAAAGATAAGATCGAGAGAATTTAAGAGAGAGGCAGACAGATCAAGCTGTGAAATTTAATTATCCGAGAAGAAATTGTAATCGATACAAAAAAATATACTGGAATTCGAAGAAAGAACTCGTAAAAAATTATAGTCTCGTTTTCATTTATGTTCTCAACTCAATTCTTATTCGAGACGTGTTTTAAGACGCTTATAGTGATTCTCCGTGAGATTCAGCTATTTGATGTCACATTTACTCATAAATCAAAATTTCTGACTCGTTAAAAGTGGCCAAAACCCATACATCCAAAAAATAATCATCTTTAATTATGTCACCCGATGGTGTTACTTAAAAAAAAAAAAAACTGTTTTGTTTTATAATCACTTTAGAAATTCACTCTTAAATTATTGTTTTGATAAACAACAAGAATTTCGTAAAATCTTTCGTTAAGAAAAATTGAGTGGTGTGAGATATGACGAATGGTCACACACACAATTCTTGACCCTAAATTAAAACCAAAGGACAGAGTTAAAGAAAAGAGTCGTCGCATCTTTTGGTGACTTCTGACTCGAAAGCGCAAAACCACACATTTTGAAAAAAGTCGACAATCACTCACTCTTTTTATCAACTAGTCAACAATTGTCAAAGCAATGCACAAAAACTTCTTCGATGGTGAGAGGAGGACTCGCGGTGGCGGCAAGTAACGGCAGGGAAAGCGCCGTAATATTTCTCTACATATGGGCAGCAGTTGTGGCTATCTCCATCATAACCGCCGTTATGTTCTCTTGCAGCGACGGAGCTTCAAAATCTCAAACTAATGACGATGTACATCCCTCCACGTGCGCGGCCGGCTGCGGAGGTGGTTGTGGAGGTTAAACCGGAGGCAGTTTTTTTTGGGAATTTGAAGATAGAGTATATCGGTTTCTTGATTTAATAAGATATTATAGTGTGTAGACAGTGTCGAGCCAGTGAATGTATAAATTCTGGTTCTTGAATTAAATAAATTTATAAGTCATTTTTTTTTTTGGTTTTTCTATAACAAATCTCATACATTTCCTTAGGCAGGGGACTAGAGCATGGAACATGGCCCGACTCCGCCAAAACTTGGCTCCGGGTTCAACATATTGAGCAAATGTCTTTTATTTTTGGTACATTTTAAAGAGAACAAAGATTTAGCAAAACAGAACAAAACAGAGGAAGAAGTCTTGTCATAGATAGTGACATCAAATTTAAACCTTCATATTAAAAAATAAAAAAAATCTCATCTTTCATTTCAAAACTACAAATATATATCTATGTATATAACATATTTTACAAAGACAGTCTCTATATAGAAAAAACAAGAAACGAGTCTAAAGCCGCAGGGTCTTAAACAAGCCACAAAGCTAAAGCTTATATTAAGGTTGAGTTTGCTCAGGCACCGGTGCCGCCTTGTCATGCATCTGTGATGTAGATTGATGGCAAAAAAATATCAGAATCTGTATGAATCAGATAAAAGTTAAGTATAGATCAAACCTGATGAAATTGCGGTATCATTGGCATATTTTGGTGATGCATCATTGGAATTCCCGGAGGATAATAGCTCCATGGAGACATACATGGTGCTTGAGCTCCATAAAACGGTGGCGTATAAACCGGAGTTGCTGTGTATGCCATAGACATAACCTAAACCACATAACACATAAGACTTTTTAGTAATTTATATTGCCATTTGATAGAAGTAAATCAATAATAATCGAATACATAAGACTTACATCTATTTGATGTTGCAAACTTTTTATGTATTCTATGATGCATTCAAGCTTTGTTGCAAGATCTGACTGTGAATAAAACACACAAAGAAGAAGCGTTATGTGTTAAGTAATATCGTTTGTATTCGATGAACTAATATATATGTTAAGTAATTAACCTTTGAGCAATTAGGAGTCATCTCCTGCAAAGTTTCTACTTTATCTCTAATAAGCTGTCGTCTTTTCTGCAAAGTTTAGAAAGCAAAAAACATGAATTAGCTTGGAAAGCACGTAATAGAAGATAAATAAAAGATCATCTTAACCTTCTCCATCAGCACACGATATTCCATGGAACGTTGTCGTTTAGTCGTTTGGTCAATCTCAATCTTCTTGTCTTCCTCGTTCTCGAGTTTCTCATCAATGTTGTTGGTAACATCCTTAGGCTTTGAACTTGAGGGAGCACCGAATATTTCTTGCAAAGGGTTTAATTCATTAAGATCTTCTGCAAAAAACGAAGAAATGATCTCAGACAACGAATATAGTTCTTCTTCATGAGTACTCTTCTTGCTGTTGTTTATCTCCTCCATTGATGATCAAGATTTTTGAGTTTGTGAAAGAGTGCTGATGGAGAAACTAGCGGAGCCAAAAGCTATATATATAAGGGAGGATCTAAGAGGTGCTTTTGAAAGTTGCATCAATTGATGAGCGGGAAGAAATCAGATGATTTTACTTCGTCAGATGGTTTTCTCTAACATATTATTTACTCTTTTCTTGTTTATTATATGTTTTTGGGTTATATATTTATACACATGCACAGACAGAAGAAAACAAAAATAAATGTTTTCTTCTGCATATGTTATCTCAGTCTTTCTTGAAATTCTAAGCACCAACTAGAAGACGACAGGGAACAAATAGTGTCGTTCTTGTTCATAAACGGCTGTCCATTTTTTTTTCCTGAGGAAAAAATTGCATTACGAAATGAAAATTTTATTTAGGGATATCAATTTCAGATGGAAATTTGGAATCATGGACCTTTTATTCAATATAAATATAAAATGATAGAGCTATTAGCTAGGGAACTTGATGAATATCATATGTCATACAAATTAATTTCATCTATTAAGATGCATAATAAAGCTGAGACCAGGACATAAAAAGAAAAGAGAAGTGCAAAAGTATAGTACAAGTTCGAATCAAATTACATATTTAACTTATTTATTATTATATTATTATTTATCAAAAAAACTTATTTATTATTCAATATTTTTATATTATATTTAGTTGAGTTTATCTAAATTTTGAATTAAAAATAGAAAATTTTAAAATTAAAGATTTTATTTTAAAAGAGGGTATAAGAAATTATACTTTAAAGTTCTTTATTTTAAAGATGTTCAATAGAAGAATTTTTTTTTTACGAATATCCTATAATATTATCTGAGAAGTTAGAGAAACTGTGTTTTGCTAAGTTTTTTCTAGACTATAGCTATTTTTAGATGTGTTGAACAAAAAGCTACTTTTAGAAATATTTTTTTATAATAAAAGAACTTCCTTTTTTATTTTTGGTTAATGGGTATAAGAAAGTTCTTTAACAAAAATAAGATAAGAAAAATTCATATATAATTTAATTTGATATGCTAGTTTTTGGGTTGTTCGGGAATCGGGATATTAGTAGTATTAGTTTTGGATTCAAAGAAACTCTTAAAATTCTGGGATAATATATACCCCAACTTTCATCAATAGAGACTGAAGTTTCATTAGGTGAGCTGAATTTTAAATTTATAAAATCCTAAGTTATCGCATATACACTCTTATGCCAATATAGATATATAGTAATTAATTAAGAAATGAAAGGAAGTAAACTATAAGAACTAAAAATTGGGGTATCTTAGACTCATAAAGTGTATATTTGTTGAGTTAGACTCATAAATATTTTTATTTAGCCACCAAAATATGTTTTATAACAAGTATTTAGATAGATACTCAACACACTCTTGCAGATTAGTCTGAATCCCTCCATAGATTTAGGATCTACCCCTTGAGTTATATAAAAAAAAAAATACTCAACATACTTAAATCATTCTCAAGTTCTCGTTTTGGTTTCTTAGTATCCTTACCGTATCATTTCACTTTACTAAGTTTGTTTCAATCACTTCTTTTGCTAGCTATAGTTGATCTTATGTTGTATTTTCTTCCCTATGTAACCCTTCCCCATCAATTTTAATAGAATAACCTTTATCAAAAAAAAAAAAAAAAGTATTGAGATAGATTTGAACTCTAGAACAGCTTTGTGTCAGAGTTATGCTGAAAGTTGTATATTTTATCAATATCGACAATATATATCTATACAGGCAAGAATACGACTAAAAGTAAGGCTAATCTTTGGACAGCAAATAGAGCTAGTTAAGCTAATTATATAAATAATAGGCCCAAATCATATGGCACAATACTCCCTTTGGAGCATGAAAATTAACAATGTCCAACTTGACAGAAAACAATTCAAGCATGAAGCATGTACCAAAAATTTGGTAAGAATATCAACAAGTAGTTAAATTAATTAGAAACATAATAGACCTAAATCTTATGGCCCAATACTATCATTACCCAAAATCATAAGACCATCGACGCGACCGTCGTCTGATTACTTTAATGTGAAGGGATGTTTCTTAAGCGATGCATGATCACAACAAGCTTTTGCTAGTTTTATACTTTTATACCTTTTTCAACAGAATTTTCTTTATTTAGATGTAATATTTTAATTTATGTTATTTATATCTTCTATTTTTCTTTAAAAAAACTACATAATCTAGTTACTTCTTCTTATATAAACTTTTAAGGATCAACAAGAGAAACGCCCATCCAAATGAGAAGGTGGAGCGCAACCTTAAAGAAGTCCGTGAATGGATTGACACATTCCAACTTACGGAAGCAGAGTTCCAACGTCCACTACCAAAGGATTCAAGATGGGAACCTTCTCCACTGGAATGTGTCAAGTAGAAGTACTCGAGTGTAATTTCGACAGTAGCTATCGAGGGGAAAATGAGGAAATGGGAGTTGGATGGAAGACATTTTTTAGTAGTGGTAAAATTTCAAACGTACAAATAGTTGTTGAAATATAATGCTAAAAACTAAGATCTAATATTTCGAGGTTTCCATGGAAAACAATATTTATATAGTTCTTGATTATCCATTGTTTTTCAGATCATGCTTTGTTTTCTATCAATCGAAGTATTATTATGTTTTCTTTATTGATTAATTATTGTACTCCGATAATTTAGTTCTGTATAATTCATGGTTTAAGAAAAAATATATCGAAACTATTGTTGAGATCCCGGGAATAAAGTAGGGCTTCTTCTTTTTTTTGTTGGTAAAAAATTGTGGTAAATTATGTTTTTCTAATCATTTTAGTGAATTTTTTTGCATAGAGGACAAATTGCGAATAGCAGCTGACTTTTCGCCTGATGTAACCATAAGCCTGAAATGTTTCAAGTTCCACTATTATCTCTATTATTATTTATTTCTTATGATCATCCAAACATCTAAAGAAGACAAATAGCTAGTGATTAGTGGCGCATTCTCATCCACATGTTTTTTTGTTTAAGAATCTAGTATTTTATTAATTTTAGTTATATATAGATTAGCACATTTTCGTTTGTGTTTGGAACAACGAATCTTTCGTTTCATAATATAGATTTCTTGGTAATTAATGTGACTATGTGACTTAAATATGATGTTGTTCACAGTAAACTTTAACTGATGAAAACCAAATTAAATATATAATTTATTTATTGAACCAAACAACATATCTACATTGTGATAAGTTGACGATGAACAATATATAAAGTTACAGCATGACTACACTGCAACGGACGAACAAAAGAGCAAGCCAGAGAGTCTTAAAAACAACTTGGGAAAATAGCTCTAGAATACTAATTAAACAGCAAATCACATTCTCATAAGAACTTGAGATCAGAACCGGTCTAAAATACTAAAACACCACCGGCTTTTTTATTACATAGGCTTTGACAACTGTGGCTGAGATAATAGCATCAGCTAATAATACTGCTGAGATGGTGGCTGAAACTGTGATGGTGGCTGAGACAGTGGCTGATTATTGAGTATCTAAAAATTATTCGTTTTAAAAACAATAAGTAAATAAAGCAATAGCAATTACAAAATAAAAAAAAAATGAACTATATAAAAATAAAACAAGTTAAACCTGATTGGCATAGGGTACAATTTGATTATTGCCGAGGCCACTAGTTTCTCCAGGTGTAAAGTGATGGAAAGGCGTGAAGTAATCAAGAGAGACGTAGTTGGGAGGAGCATAAGGGTAAGTCCATGGTGCTTGAAAACCCATCTCCATGTCCAGTGGCATCATGGGAGCATATATGCTAGCACAACTCTGCATTGTTACATATTAAATTAGTAGCTAATTTAGTCATGGAAACATGAGTTTTATTATTGTTGTCTTTGTCTACGTAATTCAGCATGTGAACAATTCACATATACATTACAGTTTTTTTTTTTTTTTTTTTTTTGGGTATAAAATATACACATATGATAAACCAACGATATAACAAGTTAACAACAAGGTTACTTACTTCTACATAAAACTTCAACTCCCGTACGCTATCGACGACAGCCTCAAGGCTCGAGAATAGGTCTTTCTGCATATTCATACGTATAACAAACTAACAATAAAACAGGTTGTATTTAGTAACATCAGACACGATTTTCTTTGTTTTCTTAATTAGCATTTTTACGTCCACATTTACATGTTAATTGTTGTTATTTAACTAAAAACACACACCATATTTTACTTTTTGAATTAAAGATATATATTAAAGTTTTCAAACACGAAATGGAAGATGAAATTTCGTCGTGACATACAATATATATAAACAAAATGTTTTCGTTATTAAAAGAAATATAAATATTGATGTGTTGACAACATTTATATGAAAAAAATAGAAGCAAATTAAAAGTTGGGGTGAACCTTTGAGTGACAACGTGTCAGCTCCTTAAGTTTATCAACTTTGTTCCTTATATCGATTCGTTTTTTCTGCATTTCGAAATCAAAATAACAAAAGATTTGAGCAACTTATTTTCTTGGAAACACGCATCAAACAAACAACACAAACACATGTCCTTGGACCTTACCTTGTCGCTGATACTACGAGCTTCCTTACCACGTGGTCTTTTACTAAGAGTCTTAGTGTCTTCTCTACCATCTTCTTCCTTTTCCTTACCCTAAAATAAGTCAAAGTTACGTATTAAGACACGACTCTTATATCATCTATATATCTAAAAAACACAACCAGTTAATACCTTCTCCATGGCTCTCTGAGTAGAGCTTTCACCAACCTTGTTCATGTTCGTATCTCCATATTCAGCTGCAGTTTTCTCCGCTGTAGCTATCTCTTTATCTCCATGATCTCCAAGAAATTTCCAAGGGTCAGCTGGCTCATCAATGGCCATCGGTGTACACATAGCCAGTGTTGAGCTAATGATCTCAGGATAAAGATCATCTTTAGGGCTTGAATCAGGGAGCGATTGGAGAAGTGAGTTCCAAAACTGAACACTTTCTTGATGGTTGTCCATATTTTTATGATAGGGAAGTTATGAAAGAGTGGATAGTGATGACTGATGAAGAAAGTGCGATAGTAAGGAAAAGCTATTTATAGAAAGAAGATGTTGAAGAGGGAACATGAGCGGGAAAGGTGGTTGCTTTACTCAAAGCTTCTGTCTGAACTTTATCTATCTTTTTGTTTTTTTTTGTGCGGTGGTTAAGTACTTGTTTTTATGTTAATTTTCTCGTTTCCTTATCAATAAAATTTGTTGTTCCAGTGTTTTTGTTATTTATCCAGGTTTCTCACAGATTTTAACTATAGTTATTAACATGACCTGGACACTCGATCTGTGAAATCTGATCCAATAATATTTCTCACCAGACTTTGAAAACAATGAGAAAATTGTATTTATAGACTGTGGTTTATTTGGGAAAAAAAAATGATCATATATGTAGACTCCAAACTACTAAAGAATTACATATATTGTATTGTTTCAAATAAATGTTCTCTACTAAATTAATAAAAACATTAAGTACGTTGATTATTTAAAATCGGATTGAAGAAATTTTTTTGGTTACTGTGGAGATTCAAGATATTTGTGATGATCTTTTGTTACTTACAAGGTCGATCTATATATACAAAAATCTAAGAAGCTCACCCTAATTCAATTACCAAGACAAAAGGGAAAAATACACAAAATAAATCGAGGAGTTGAAAAAAAAACACGTGAATAAACCAGGAAATTCTAAATATATAAACTAGACTACACAATTAGACTACCATCGAATCCGATTATTTATGAAGAGGAATTTTGTAAAAGTACCCTAAATTATTGTTGATTTTTGAAAAACACATCATTTTAATCTTTTTTGTTTGAATTACTAGTAATTTCTAAGTATTCATTTACTAACATATCCTCAATCAAAATTAATAATAACTAATATACCGGTTCTTTTAAAAACAAAATTAATTACTTTTTGTGGTGATAAACAAGAAATATTTTAAAAATTTTAACTAAAATAAAACATTTTTTTTTAATTCAAATTAACTTTCGATCAGTAATGAGCTTAACCTACTATAAATGACAATGGAGATTCTTCCTCCAAATTAACATTCACTTTTACACTAAAAAATTCAAAATATAATCTTATAACATAAGTATTGGTGTGTGTGTGTTTGTTTCTGAAAGATAAGTATTTTAGAAGACAAATCAAGCAACTAGATGTGTTCTCAAGTGAAAACAAATATTTATATTAAATTACTATAAACAAAATATAAATGGGCAACCAAAATTGTAGATTTTTTAAAAATATGTAACAAAAATTCTAACAGGAATCAAACAGGTAGATAGCGACAACGGAAACAAATGTTTTTTTTTATAATTAAAATGCTTAAAATAAAGTATAAACATGCAGAAATATTTGGTAACCAAAAAACAAAAACAAAATTAGATAGTCGTATTCTAATATATTTAGAGAGTCTTATCAATTGATTTGATCCAAGATACGTGAAGATTTGTTTTCTTTGTCTTTATTTCAATTGAAATTTTATAGAGGATATAAAATTATTATAATAGAAATTTATTACTATGTTCGTTATTTAATAGTAAAAATTACTAATCCTAGAAAATAATAAATATTTCAAACTGATTTTTTGCTATTTCCATGCATGGAAAACAAGATTTATATACTACTTCTTAAATATAATAGAAAATTTTATTTTCAATAACAATGATCAAATCAAAATATGGATAATATTACTTTTGTTTCTTGATCAAATCTTATAACAATGATAATTTATATTTGTATTTCATGGGGAACAAAATATTAGGAAACCTATTCTTTTTTTTTTAATATTACGAAACTTGTTCACAAAAAGAAACCACCCAAGTTTTAACGATAAAGAAAATATAAAAATATAAGAAAACAATATACGAAACAGAAAAATACATTTGAAAATGAATTAATCCAAAATAAAGGATAAACTATCAACTTTGATGGATATTCTTTAATATATGTGTGTGTGATAAAAATTCTAGAAGACAAATCAAATGAATAAATCTGTTTCAAGTGAAAATAATTATTTTACATTAAAATACTATAGACAAAATATATACAGTGATAAATGGGCAACCAAAACAGTACAAATTAAAAAATATGTAATAATTTTTTTTAACATGAATCAAACATGTGGATATGGTTTCAATTGAAAAAAAAAATATTTTTATTAAAATATTAGAAATAAAGTAAAAATATTCAGATCTATTTGGCAACAAACAAAATAAAAATAGAAGATTACGTAATCCAATATATTTAGAGAGTTTTTTCCTTGATTTGATACAAAATAGATATAAAAACAATTTGTTTTGTCTTTATTTCAGTTAAAATTTTGCAGAAAAATACTATAGAGTTATTGTTTACTAATATTAATAGAAAATTATTTTCCTTATTAATTGTAAAATTTTAGGAAATCCTATATATAATGAGTGAAGTGACTCTCTCCAAACTTTACACATCAGTTCTTTCTAAGCTTGACATATCAATTTTTTTTTTAAATTATTATGCAGCTATGTCAATACATTCAAGACACTTATACATTTGTGAGCAATTATTAATCTTATATAAAAAATTATTTAATTTGAATTCAATTACTTAAAAATATGTAAAACACTTAAAAATTCAAATTTAATATTTAAAAATCATAAAATTTAAACATTACATAATACGATACTTTAACTTATCATACATTTTCATCATCTGATTTTATATGTTAGCATCTTCTTTTACATGTTTAATCATATTTTTCACTATCATTTTTAATTATATCTAAATAGTTACACTATTTATTAGTTTATAAAATTAATAAATTTACGACTTATTTTTATGTTCTATAGAATAAATGAAATCAATATATTAACTTTGTGTCTATTTTCTGACTAAATTTGTTGACTTTATTTTAGGGATAAAAAAATTAATTGCATTGTTTTATATATTACAATATAAAATTAGTTTAAATAATTATATCTCAAAATTGTATATATTGACTATAACATAAAAATTTAAAAGAAAAAAAAAGAAAAAAGAAAAGAAATTTCTCTCATTCTGACACATTAGCACAACCTAAATTAATATTATAATTAATATTTTTTATTTTTTTCATTTTTACTTTTGATTTATTAGTGAATGGCCCATTCGATCACTCTGGTTTAAAAAAAATCCAAAATTAAGAAATTAGCCTATTCATGGAATAAGAAATGTTTTAAAAACTTCATAATTTAAATAATATGTACAGACATATAAATTAAATATATAAATAATATATTATTCAAAAAGTAACTAATATGTAGTCTATAAATTACCATTTTTGAGTGACATATAAAATTTAAGATAATTATTGAAAACAAAATCAAGATAATTTTAAGTAAATCAATATAAGTTACTTTTAAAAAATTAAGAAAAAATAATTCAAAACAAAACTCGTGCATATGCGCGGGCATTAGCCTAGTCAAAAATAAAAATAAAACATATGATTTAACGATAAAGAACATAACAGAAAAAATATACGAGACATCATTTTCAATGGAAAGTTCATATAGCATACAATGAGGGTGATTTCCACATTGAAATATTTCATAAAAAATCAAATTAACCAAGTCACTATATATCGAAAAACTACTTAAATTTTTGAAAATATAAGATTTTAAAAAATAGATTGAAAATTATTAATTCCAAGACTAGGTAATATTTTTTCTTCAACGTTTAGACTTTTATACTGATTAAAGTGGTAATACTGTAATTTCAGGAAAAAAATATAAAAGAAAAAAAAAATTCAAAGTACTTGATTTCTTTACTTGATAAATTCTTATCTTTTAAAAATTATTTGATAATTAAAATAATATTTCTAAGCATTTAGATCTTTTATTAATGAAATTACTATACATAATCAGTATTTAAGTAACATTAAACTAAACATTAATCTTTGGTTATTCTTTTTTCTTACTATTTCAAATTATAATCTCTCTTTGTGAGTTTCATATTTCATTTTAATTAACGTTCCATATGATTTAGCTACTTTAATTTTTCGTTTTTCAAAAATTGCATTATTGATGATAGTTTCAAGCTTCCAAAATTAAAGAATATTACCAAAACAAGGCATATATGTTTTCAATGGGAACAAAATTTTTCATTAAAATTTTATAAATCAAATATGAAGATTCAATGATTAAAAAAAATGGAGAGAAATTTTAGCAGCTAAAGTAGTAGATACTAGATATTCAATATCTAATATATATATATATATATATATATTAAAATATTAGGCAATCCAATATATTTGGAGAGTTTTATCAGTTGATTTGTTCCAAGATGGAGATTTTTTGTTTTCCTTTAATTAAATTCTTTGTGTGAAATTTTTAAACAAGAAAAAGCAGTTTAAGTTGTTTTGCAGATATTTTTTAACAGTGGTTAAATTTTAACTGTAGTTGTTGAAATAATTAATGCTAAGAAGTAAGAACTAGTAGTATTTTGATGTTTCCATGGGAAACAATGCTAATATAGTTCTTGATTATATCCATTGTTTTCTATTAATGAAAGCATTATTATCTTTTCTTTATTTATTTTTTTTAACTCTGCTGTATATTTCATGGTTAAGAAATAAATCTCGAAACTATTGTTGAGATCCCGGGAATAAAGGGCTACTTCTTTTTAGTTGGTAAAATATGTGTTTCTAATCATTATTGAAAACTTTTATATAAAGACAAATTACGAATAGCAGCTGAGTTTTCGCCTGATGAAACCATAAACCTGAAATGTTTCAAGTTCCAATATTATCTCTATTATTATTTACTTCTTATGATCATCCAAGCACCTAAAGAAGACAAAATAGTGACGCATTCATTTTTTTTTTGATAAAATATAGTGACGCATTCTCATCTACATGTTTATTGTTTGAGAATCTACTGTTTTTGTTTCCAAACAAAAAGACATAGATTATATTCTATGAAGGCGTCAGTGTTTGACATCTAAAGTTCTAGTGTTCACCATGAAACAATACGTGTCTTTTATTTTCTTTATTATTAAGTTTATAATCTTTGTTATATGTTGGAGTCTATGAAACGTACATATAAGATTATGAACTTACGAGCCTCATGACTCACCGCAACAATAGCCACATGAATTTTTAACATAAAATTTAACATCTCTTTATATATAAAAAGATGTTTATTTGTAGTTTTTCTTGTTATTTTATTTCACTTTTGTTTTCCGATGTACCGCTTCCTCAGTTGCTTACGCGCAAGCTCGTCCGCCTGTAACAGCAGGAGAAATCCAAATCCAAGTTTGCATTATCTATGTATGTACAGTAAAATCTTTACAAATAAATAATATCGAGACCATAATATTTTATTAATTAAAAAATATTAATTTATTAATATAAAGAGATTTTTCAAATTTCTAAAAAAAGCTTTTTAAAATAATAAGTTTTTGATTTTTTTTTTTTACATTTTCTACAATTATTTTACCTAAAATTCCTTATACCTTTATACTTATAATTTTCTTAGGATTCATTTTTCTTTTGATTTTCCAATTTATTTGGTTGTTTGACATAGAGAAATTAGAGATGAACTCTAACTTGAATAAAATTTACAAATAAACAAATAACACTATAATCATAATTCACTAAATTTTCTTAGTTATAATTTTAAGTTTATATGATTATTAATTTATGTTATTAATGAGACAATATATTTATATAGGAATTTTATAAAAAAAAATATTATTTATTAGTTTAATTTGAGGATAAAATTTTTATTAATTTATCGAGTATTAGACATTATACTGTATATTTGTTATATTTATATATGGGCTTATAAGAGGCCTATTAAGTAACTTTAACTGGGCTGAAGAGAGGTTCAAGCGAACAAGAATCAAACGGTGTCGTCTTGACGTACGAACTGAACAAATTTAGAGCGTATCAGAGATGGAATACGAACAGGACGGTACTTGTTGTCAAGCCACACAGCTATTCCTTTTGCCTCCAATATAGGCTGCTTCAAAAAAGATCCAAATCAGTATAAAGATTAAAAAACCAAGTAACCAAAACATAATAATGAGAATTAACCTCTTGATTTGGAAGTTTAAAGATGAAATGATCAAAGTAAATACGTGCAGCAGATGTCCCCGAGACCCTTGCTTTCACCACAAACTTGTCTCCACTCTACTCAAAGAAATGAAATGAATTATATGAAATTGCAAAACACATAGACATGGTATTATATGAAAGTATTAAGACTAGAAGAAGAGGGGAATTTTACGCGTAGAGGTGCAAGGAACTTCATTGTTAACTCAGAGATTGCTAAGGCTTCACCAGAACGGGCTACTTCATCACAGTTGATACCAATGCTCTCAAGAAACTCGTGTCGACCTTTAGAAGAAAAAATGTCAACAAACATTAATGCTTATAGCTTAAGAAGCACATACATGGACTTTTTTACTCTAAACTCACATTATTCTTCCAACCACATTCAGAAAATGTAGTGAAAAGGATTCGAATTAGACTCAAAAAAAGGAGTAACTAGTGATCATGTAGTTCAAGTTCTGTCAAGAATACGATTCTGAAACTCGTCTTTGAAAATAGAAATGTACATACAATCTGAAGCAGCAAAATTGTAACCGAATAATACTGACCGAGCTACTAGCAAGAACTTGTCACATTTACTCTTCCTATACTCTCAAGTTCTACTCAACCACATCCAAAAATGTTTCAATTAGACTCAGAATACGATCTACATCTTCTCTTAGAAGATAAAATTGTGCACAAATCAAAATCGCAACTGAATTATTAGCAAGACTCTAAATTTAGTATTGTAGCAAGATCTTGATACACTTCTTCTTCCAATACTCTCAAGTTCTATAGGCTCATAAAAGGAGTAACTTTGATCATTACAATCCAGATTCTGTCAAGAATACATTTCTATGTACAAAATCCGAAGCAGCAACATTGAAACTAATCGATTTAGTAGCAAAACTCTAAACTTTAGTAGCTAAATCTTGAGTCTTTCATTTCACAAATGTATGAACAGTTTCAAAAAAATGTGAAGCAGAAACATTAAAACTTAACCATGTTGGCAATAGTTTGCATAAACAGCATTGTTCACAACACCAAACTGATCCAATTCATAATCTCGAACTTTGAGTTCAACCTCATGAAACTCACTCATTCTGCAATAAACGAAATTTTCATAAGGTTTTTGAATCAGAGACATTAGGGCACTGAATCAGTTATAGAAGTTCGATAACGTTGAATTGAGGAGCACAATTTCATCATAATTAGGCATTCAATTTCGGAGAAATGTGTGTACCCTTTGCCTCCTTTGAGATCGAGAAATGCGAGAGGCTTGAAGGTCTTTGTGCTCCGGAGAGGAAGGTTAAGTGGTCTTCTCCATGAATTGAGAAACACTACAGGCATTGCCGGAGCCGCCGTGCCGGTTACCTGAAACATTTCACTTTTTTCGAGTTACGATGCCCAAATGTGAACTTTTTTTGAAATCACAATTTTTTATTGGTTAACTATACTATACCAATCAATAAACTTGACCGGTTTAATGCGCGGATATGTTTTTTAAATTGAAGTATTTGACATTTCAAATCTTATTCACAGTAATTGCGACGGAGAAAGTACAAATTTGGGTTATGGTTGTATCCAAATACTAATAGTTATTTATGTATTCAATCACTTCCATACTTAATTTATTTATTAATTTTGTACAATATTTTCTTTATCTAATATTTTTCTACGATCTTTTCCTTATCTAATATTAATATTATGATTTTAATAGTATGAATTATGATTTTTCTATCATTTTTGTTTGATATTATTTTCAAATTAGTTGGAATTATTATATAATACATACATTTAATAAAATTATAGATTTTTTATGCATATATTATGATTTGAATTTTTATAAAAGGACATATATTAACTCAATTCAATAAGAAAAAAATGTGTGTTCAATATCTCACATCGGTAGAGAATAGAGATGTCAATCGGATCGATGACTTACGGGATATGTACAAGTAAATCCGACAAAGAACGAGTATAGACATAAACTTTTATACACATTAAAAAGCGGACATCATAAACAAGTCCATAATGGACCGCGGATATATCAAACTTTGTTCACAAATTGATCGGTCGACCGCAAACTACCAAATTTTAATAAAAATAAATAAACTTATACTATTAAAATTGAAATACAAATTTGGGTACCCATTGGTGAGCAAACAAAAGCTTTAAATGATCTTTTCAACTTCGTGTCTAAAAAAGATAAGGTAGTTGTTCCTTTATTTTTTTGGCCGTGTAAAATTTAAAACTATATTTGTGGTTTAATATGTGTAGTTGTTCCTTTATTTTTTTGGTCTTTCCGATTGATTTGTTTACATTAGTTCAACGCAACTGAATAGTGTATCAATGTTATTTACGAGGCTTCTCCTTGGATCTATCCAGCTGGTTTGCGCACCTTATTTGCTATGTGTTGTAAGTATGGTAATGGCGATGTTGATGTTCTACATGTTTGGGATGCAACTTGGGAACTTTTGTGCAGAGATGTGTACCGCGGGAGTACACCTGTCTACTATGGCTGCAAATGGTGGTAACCAAAATAAACCAGCTGAACCAGCTGAATAATGATGAACTGAACAAAAATGAGCAGAATAACAAAAATGACATGAATAAGCTGAATGAGATGAATAAATTACAGAGAAATAAAACTAATGCTAAATGGTGACCGTGTAGAAGAATATAGTTGAATATATAATAATATAATAATATAATAACTTAATATTAATAGTATATGTAATAATATCCAAAATTATATAATTTAATATTGAAATTTAATAATTATAAAAAATATTTAACAAATAAATGAAGTAAAATGGCTTCTAAATTATAGTCTTATTAGAATATAAATTCTTTATTGTAATTAATGAAAATAATTTTATTATTTGAAAAAAAAAAATTAACGTTGATGACGAGAACCACGTCGACTTGAATACCATATTTACTCAGCAATTTGATCACGTACAATCTTCATATAATTCTCAGCTTCTGTTTCTTCTTCCACTCTAACACTATCATCATTTGCATCATCACTCACATTTTGTTGTCCATCTGAACCATCACTTTCTTTTTTTCCTTCTTCAAAGTCAACATCTTCAATTTTGTGCAGGCGAATAAAATTATGAAGTCTCATCATAGCAAATATTACACGCCTTTGTACTCTAATATTATACTTTTGAAATTCATTTAAAACCCTTTACTTTTTTTTCTAAACTCCAAATGTCCGCTCGATAACTGAGCGAAGGGACCCGTGCCATCTTTTAAACATCTCCTTGTTATTCTTTGGCAGTTCACTATTGAAAAACTCTTGTAGATGATACCTTGTGCCAGTATTACTTTCTTTCCTGTATGGAGCCAAATACCCACGTTTGTTGGCATAACCAGAATCTACAAGGTAATATTGGCCTTCCAAAAGCGTAGGAAACATAGGATCATCTCCTATCGCTGTTGATAATACACGTGCATCGTGAGCTGATCCTGCCATACCAACAAAACAATATGTGAATAGCATATACCTATTATGGTGACTCCAGGGCAAGAATCCATTCGATGTAATCCACAGCCATTCGTTCCATCGCTCCTAAGACTTCATGAAACTTCCGACCTACTGTCTCTTGTGCACGACCAAATCTCAGACCAATATCACCTTGAGTGTTATTCTGCCCACAAATGATGAGAAAGATTGCAACACTCTCATCGACAGACATATTCTGTGTCTCTTGTAAGCTATATTTTTCTTGTAATATTCCACACAAACGTTTAAATGCCACTCGACTCATTCGTATCAGCTTTTGACATGAACTTTCATGGCCATAGATCTGATCTTGAATCATGCGCCATCCTCTACCTCTATCTTGAGTCATTGGTTCTTTGGAGAAAAATTTGCCATAATATTCCATCAAAGGGGAGATGTGGGTCTCAAAAATTTTAGCTTCTTCAAGTAATATCAATTCTGCAATTTCTTCATCTGATAAATTTTCAATCCCACGGAGATGTAATTCTGCTATACGAAATTCCTGAAAAGAATAGCAAATAATATCAGAAATATATTAAAATATAGACATTAATCAGGAAATAATTTTACTAAGAAAAAAAAATAGTAACAAGTGATCTATTAATCGAAAAAATATTTTATTGGAATTAACTATTTATTAGCAAGAGAACTAAAAATAATTTTAAATTATGCTAGATCTACGAAACTTTATTGAGTCTGGAGAGACAATCTAAGCAGAGTGGAGAAACTAGTCCCTGAAGAACTTATTTCAAACATTCCGTATCCAGGACAATAACTTGAAGAAGCAATATTGCTTATTCCTGCCATTTGTGAATGTGTGGCTGGAACCGGAGTTGTGACGCTAGCTGGCCCTCTTAAATTGTTAATGTCACATGGAAGACCATATCTATCAATCCCAACAAGCCTTTCCAAGAATTGAATTTTGTACTCTTCACTCCGTAGTTTCATAAATTCATCACGAACATCTTCGTCATTCATCAACAACCTATTTGCTTTCCACCAAAACTTTCCCATCTGTTCGACCGCCAAAAGTTTTAATTCAGCCAAAGCATCTCCAAAACTTGCTTTTAGATTATGTCGTGACCATAAGACATCCAATAAACATGTACGCGACTCTTCAAGCCATTGAAATCCTGTTTGAACTTGAGTCTCAAAGTTGTTTCTTTTCCGAGTTGGACGTCTAATAGTAGTCTTCCGAACACCCAAGTATGATCTATTTATACGGGATGGACAACTTTGTGCTTGCTCTTTAGTAGTGGGTGTTGTTGATGGACCATCTCTTGGAAATTCATCATCAGATGATAGCTCTAAGGGAATTTCACTCCCATTATCTTCTGAAGCATCATCCACTTCTACATCATCATCGCTAGCTCCTTCTTTTTGACTTTGTTGGAGGTGTACGCGGAGAGTGTGTGGTGAATAACGATCATCCTGCTGCACATCATGGTTACCATAAATCTCATAGAGTATTTCTTTGAATGGAAGAGGCTTGCTTTGTAGGACACATACAAATCTTTCATTTTTACCAAATTCCTAAAATATAATAAGTTATAAATCAAGTATTTATATATATAATAAATAAATATCATAGGTTAACGTAATTCAACTCACCGCAATTCTGTCGTTCCATCAAAACTCTGGCATATTTATCATTCCGTTTATAACCGAAATACCGGTCCGGTTGATTAGAATATTGTTAATATGCCACAAAGTCCGCATATAGTCGATTCTATTTTTCATCTCCGGCTTCTAAGTCAACTTTTCTCCGGTCCTTTCATAAAACTTTTCCTCAATTCTTTTCTTGCCAGGATTATCAGGTACTCTTACGACATAGTTTTTTCTTTTTAGCTCGTTGTTTACGAGTTCGAGAAAAATTTCGGTAAATCTAGGACTCCATACATACTGATGTAATTTAAAGTGTATGAGCTAAACAAATATATGGTGATATATAAATATTCAAAATTATATAGAACGAGGTATTAGTGTTACCTTAGGTTCATCGGTGGATTTATCCTTCCCCTTTGATCGTTCGTGTCATCAGTTGATTTACCCTTTCCCTTTGATCGTCCTCTAGTAGCTGTGTGTCCATTTTTGCTTCTCATATTTCTGATTAAAAAAGTTATCTCCTATAGAAGAAGAATACGTAAAAAACTAGTAGAAATGGTTACCTTTCACTCATGGTTTTTTTTTGTTTTGGGAAAAAAATGATTACCTCATAGCTTTTTTTTTGTGTGAAGAATTTGTTTGCTATACCTAGTATATTTATAAGAAGAGAACATTGGTTATTATCATAAAAAAAATTGAATTCAAAATACTCAAACGATTGAACTGATTTTGTGTGTGTTAGATTTATTTTTAGGGATTACATACTATTCAAATTTGAGCTAATATAGTATTTGACCATTTCAAAGATTTTCTAAACAAAATACTTTCAGTGATATTTACGTAAATAAATAAATAAATATATATATATATATGTATAATTTAGATTTTTTAAAATAAACATTTTGTAGGTAAAATCATTTAAGCTGTCATTTTGTTAGGTTTTGTTGTTTGGTTATCAAATAATGGAGAATAAATAAATATATATATAATTTGAGAAAAAATAAATTTACCAAGAATTTTTAATCGTTCAACTTATTCAGCTCCTACTTTGAGGATGGACAATTTTCAGCCAAAACAACATATTTTCAGCTATTATGTGGATCCCAATAAAAATGGGATGAATAACAATTTTAAGCAAATGGTGCAATTTTAGTTGAATAGAGTTGAAAAACATGTTCAACTCATTCATCTTATAAAAGTATGTCTAGATTCGAAGCCACGGTATACCACGGGTCAATTGTTTTAATATAAATTTGTAGTTTTTATGTTTATTTATTGTTTATAAATATTTTTATTTTGTTCGTTTAATAAAAATTATAATTTTTTGTTTCTTTACAGTTTATATTATATTTAATATGGTTTCAATAGTAAATGAGAAAACACATGTTGTGGTAAATGTAGTTCTATTTCGGTCAGCGATTTTCTTTGACTCTTGTTGGTCATCGCAAAGGCCAGAGACACAGGAACTGTATACGATGTCTAAATAGTAGTTTGGCTTTAAATGGTGATATGAGAATCATAGAAATTAGAACTTTGTCTCCATTTCTATCTCTTATGATTACTATTGTCTCTATAATCTGATCAGCCATTTGTATAATCCGCAATATAGTTTTATTGCATAACCACCTTTATAGAGATATAAAGATTGTTTGGATGTAGGGATAAGTGAAGAGGTGTTTGGAAACAATGATAACTCAAATGTACTTCACTTTTAATAGTATAGAGATTTTAATTTTTTTAGAGTTTAAATATTATTGACTTTTTAAATATTTTATAGAGTTTAAAGTTTAAATATATATAATATTTCAAACTTTTTATAAAATATTTTAGCCGAGGTGGGATATTGAGCAAACACAATATTTTCTTCATCGATTGAGTAATTTATGTCCGTTTTTTAAAATTCGAATCATAAAATATGTAGAAAAAAAATCTAAAATTTTATTAATTGTATACATTATATAATAATTCAAAATAATTTCAAAATAAGATCAAATAAAGGTGTAAGGAGATTCATATATTTTTAAATATATTGGTTTAAATTGGATAGAGAAATTTTAGAAAATTTGAAATTAATGTTAGTTTACATACTATTAAAATATTTTAATATTTATTTTTATTATATATAAAGATTGTTTGGATGTAGAGATATGTGAAGAGGTGTTTGGAAACAATGATAACTAAAATGTATTTCCCTTTTAATAGTGATTTTAATTTTTTAGAGTTTAAATAGTATTGACTTTTTAAATGTTTTATAGAGTTTAAGGTTTAAATATATATATTATTTAAAACTTTTTATAAAATTTCTTAATTGATGTGAGATATTGAACAAGCCCGTATGGAGAGAAAAAAATTAGGGTTTGTCATGTCAAATAAAAAATCCAAGGAGGTGAAGTGTTTTTTGTTTTCTCTCAAACACAAAGGTAAGAGAAATCAAATAATTAAAAAGATGAAGTCGAATTTCAGTAGGATTTCTTGTATGGTGACTCAGAGATTTGGAACGCCGCCGCCGAGTCAGTTTACAACGCCTTCGGCAAGTGAGACTGCTGAATCAGTTATTCCTGAGGTGGTTGAAAATTTTAACACAGTCATGGTTCTATTCCTCATAATCATCATGCCGTCGGTGGAGGAAAATCTTGGATCACAGTCGGCATCATCGAATCAGTCACATGGCACATATCGTGATTTTGCCGATGATCACAAGGTTAAGAAAATCAGATCGTCGAAGATTCTTATTCCAAAGTTAGTAGATTTGTCTGGTTTCAGATTTTATTAGATCGATGTCGAGCTTTTACTTGCAAGCAATAATTCAGCCTACCTTAATTACATTTAAGTTTTCTACAATTTTACCTTCGACATTGGGACTCTCAAATCCCGATACATGTATTCCAATCATTATTGCATATACTCCCTACAGTAAAACTTCTATAAATGAACAATGTTGGTTTTTTGATATTTTATTAATTTACCATGATATTAATTAATATTTATTAAATTATAGAAATATCTTTTGATCCATAATATTTTTAAAATTCTTTAAATATAAACGAAAAATTTTCTTTAAAATTCATATTCTTCAAAAAATTTATTTGAATTTCTTTATGCTTTATTATTTACATATTTCACATTATGTAAATATTTTTTATTTCCTTGTTCACGAGATTTACTTTGGTTTATAATGTTCTTCTATTGCTTTTGACTAAACACTATTATTTGTTACATCTTTTTCATACAAACAAAATTATTTGCTTCTCATCTAAAAAGTGTTACAAAATCAACTATGACAGATCAAATACGAAAAGAGTTATGTGAGTACAAAAGGAATAATACTAAGTGCACTCAAAAAGATTTGCAACTATGGCTTGAAGCGAAGTTCCAATTAAAAATTAGTCAAGGTACAATCTCAAACACACTCAAACGATCAGTTGAGTATCTTTCTGCCAACTTGGAAACTGGAAAAGATATCAAGTGGCACAAACCAGCAAAATTTTCAGAGATGGAAAAAGTTGTTTTTGAGTGGTTTCTCCAATACCAAGATCGTGTGAATATGACTGGAGAACTAATTTTGGAGAAGGCAAAAGAAACAATGAAACTTGTATACCCCCAACACGATTATGAGCACCAGTTTTCTCAAGGCTGGCTTGAAAAGTTCAAGCTATGACATGGTATCAAGTCATTTCGCCGTTTTGGAGAGAGTGGTTCGGTTGATGTGCAAGACATGGAAAAGAAAAGATAAATAAGTTCCCTATGAAAGAGGTTTTTAATATGGATGAAACTGGTTTGTTTTACAGGTTGTAAGCTGATCATTCTCTTGCTATGAAACAACTTGAAGGAAAAAAATAAGATAAAGAAAGACTAACAATTGTTATTTGCTGCAATGAGGATGGGTCTGAAAAAATTCCTTTATGGATTATTGGAAAATATGCAAAGCCACGTTGCTTCAAGAATGTCAACATGGACAGTTTGAATTGTCATTATCGTGCCAACAAAAAAGCTTGGATGACAAGTGTTATCTTTGAAGAATACATACGCTGGTTTGATAAGAGGATGCATAGTAGAAGAGTTTTGTTTGTGGTAGATGATTGTCCAGCACATCCAAAAAATATCGATGGGTTGAATAATATTGAGTTGTTCTTCTTGCCACCCAACATGACATCGAAAATTCAACCTTGTGACGCTGGAATAATAAGCGCTTTTAAGATGCATTATCGTAGGAGATTTTATCTTGAGGTTTTAGAAGGGTACGAGTTGGGACAATCTGATCCAGACAAGATCAATGTTTTCAATGCTATCAATTTTGTAGTTTCTGCTTGGACAGTTAATGTTCATAAAGTGACAATAGTAAATTGTTTTCGACACTGCAAAATTCCATCAGATGATGGTGCCTCAAGGAATTTAGAAGAGGATTCAACTTATGAAAACAACATTCATGAACTCGAAGTTGTGATCAATAATCTTGGTTATCAGAATAAAATGGATGTTAATAGCCTACTCGACTATCCGGGTGAAAATGATTCATGCTCAGAATTTCAGAGTTTAGAAGAAATTGTGGCTTTTGTCCTTAATGCTGATGAAGAAGTTGAAGACGGTAATATGACATCTTTGGAACCAGTTACACGCAAGGAAGCAATTATCGCGTCTAGAACTCTTCACAACTTTTGGATGCAGATCGAGAAAACAACACCAGAAGTGTTTGATGCAATAAGGAAAATTAGAGATGAGCTCCAACGAGATTCAAACTTCAAGAAAAGACAAACAACACTGGAATCATATTTTACTAAATTGACTTAGTTATATATGCCTATAGTTATATATGTCTAAGATTTATAATTATTAATTTATGATATTATTGGGACCATATTTTTACATGGAGGTTTCTAAAAAATTATTATCTTATTATCTTATCGAATTTTACTATTTTTTACATTGGCCCGAATCCGGATCAGAAGATTTTATTAATTTATAGTGTTTATTAATTTATCGAGTATTAATTTAAAGAGATTCTACTTGTATAAGAAAAATTGATTTTTTGAGTATTTCACACAGTTTAAAAAATAATAAATACATTATTTTTAAATATTAAACATTTTTCTATATTTATAAACCAATAGAAATTCAACAATTCAAAGATTCTCAATTAATGTGTCTTGAAGTTTACAATTTAATAGCATTAACTGCTAAAATATTTAAATGTCTAGAAAATCAATCTTTTAGAGAAAAAAATAAAAAAAAATAAAAAAATCAATCTTTGTTATACAGAAGGAGTATATCATTGTACTATTTCTTTATACTAGTTTCAATTCATTTTGTAAACATATATATACAAAATTTATTTGATGCATATCATAAAATAACAGTTAAATAATAAATATGCAATAATGATTGTTAAATAATAAGAGATTATTCAAAAAGACAAAAATAATTGTAAAACTATAGATTAAATTAAGCTTTATAGTTTCCATGTTGACGCAATGCCCATGACATGACTCTTGAATCCATCAAGATAAACATGACTCTTGAATTCTTTGAAGCACTTACAAAGTTAGACCTCAATATTCTTGGAGAACCTGGATGAATAAACAATCAAATTTATTTTGGTAAAATATCTATAGAGACAATTAATATCTATACTATATGTCTTCATATCTTGGATATAAGAGAGAAATGTGAAATAGATATAAACTCAAGTAAAAAGCATTTGGACTTATACACACAAAAAGTAACATCTGTGTCCAAAGTGGTTTCTTTCACACACGATTCATTTCCACAACAGAAAAAAAGATACCGAATCCACCGAATAATAAATTCATAATATTACCCATTTCTCTCTTTTCAACTTTAAAAGCTTTCACACACAAAGAGCCAAATGAATCTTTGTCAATGAATCTCTGGATTTTACTTCCTTATACGTATCTATTCTTCATCAGCATATATACAACACAAGAACCAAAATGAAAACTCATCCATCTCATAAAAAACAACAACATACATTACAAAAAACTCTTAAAATGGCAAACCAAAGAGGGTTACAAGTAATGATGATGATCATCACCACTTGGCTTCTTTATGCAGCACCCAAAATCCATGGCTGGGGAATAGAAGGTCATGAAATCGTCTGCAAAATCGCTCAGGTTTCGATTTCTGATCATCTTTTTCGTCTTTCGGTTTATGAACAAAATTATGTAAATAACTAATAAGCAAGGAGAAAAAACAGACTAGGTTGGATGAAACTGCATCAAAGGCTGTGAAAGAGCTGTTACCTGCATCTGCTGAAGGAGACTTGTCTAGCTTGTGTCTTTGGGCTGATCATGTCAAGTTTAGATACCATTGGTCTTCTCCTCTTCATTACATCAACACTCCTGATGTTTGTTCCTACCAATACACTAGTAAGTTCTTTCACAACACCATCAAAACATAAGTGAGAAGATTCCAAACAAAACCATATTTTCTTATGTGGTTTTTGTTTCTTTTTGGATCTAAAGGGGACTGCAAGGACGAAGATGGAGAGAAAGATAGATGTGTTGCAGGAGCAATTTACAATTACACCACTCAGCTTCTTACCTACAACACTCCAGCTTCATCTAAGTCACAATGTATAACCAAAACTTTTTCACACAAACTCACTCATCTTCTATTTCCCTCATAAGTTCCCTTTTCTTGTGTCACCAGATAACTTAACAGAGGCCTTGCTCTTCCTATCTCATTTCATGGGTGATATACATCAGGTAAAGTTATAAATTCGATCAAGATAACCTAATTTCTTATTTGGATATATCTGAATAGCATAGTTGTAAAAAGCTAACCTCCATCATGTGAGCTTTGCTTCAGACAAAGGAGGGAACACCATTGAAGTGCATTGGTATAGGAGAAAAGCTAACCTCCATCATGTAAGAACTGGCAAACACATATATAATATGAGCATCAGATAATAACAAAGTTCTAAAAACTTTAAGAGTCATACAGATTTGGGACTCCAGCATTATCGAAACAGCAGAAAAAAATCTCTATAACGCTGAACTAGAAGGAATGGTGGATGCAATCAAGAAGAATATCACGGTACTCGTGAATCGAAAAGACTGTTCTCTACGTGTATGCTACAACGTGTTTCTAACTTGTTGACATATTTTAATAAAATGCAGACAGAGTGGGCCGACCAAGTCAAGATATGGGAGAGTTGCACAAACAAAACAGCATGTCCAGACATGTAAGTTAGATACAATATTACAATACCTTTGATTGTTCTTGAAGCCACCAAGAACCAGATTTAACTTCTACTTGCTTTTCCTCTGTAAACTTCATAACAGATACGCATCGGAAGGAATTAAAGCAGCATGTGACTGGGCTTACAAGGGAGTAACTGAAGGAGACACACTAGAAGGTAAAGAAATCACTTAAAAACTAAGATGATTCACAAAATAAAGAATCTAACAAGAAGAACATAATGCATTCTTTGCAGATGAATACTTTTATTCACGTCTACCGATAGTGTATCAACGCTTAGCACAGGGAGGAGTAAGACTAGCAGCTACACTAAACAAGATTTTCGGTTGAAGCTAAGTTTCTAGCATCTGATTAGCCTAAGTCTGTCTTTGTGTATCAGATTTAAAAACTTCATATTGAAACAAAGAAATTGCAGATTGCAATCCCTGGACACACCAAAAAGCTCCTTTAAATCAAACAACAATAAAATTATATGTACTCACAAATTTTCTTCAAACAGTAATAACCAATTAAAACCATTATTATCAATATGTTTTTACAAAAACAAACACACACAAGCAAAGCCAAGTTTCTCAAACTCTCGTCTCTTCAAGCCTTACTCCTCACCACAAGAACTGGACACTTAGCATTATTAACACAGTAATTGCTAACACTTCCAAGAAAAGTCCTATACACAGAAGATAAAACACATTAGTATATCATCTCATAAAAATTAACTCAAAACTCGTTAAAAACATTGAAGTTTAAGTCTAGACACCTTTGTAATGCTCCTTTACCATGGCTACCAACTACAAGCAAATCAACACCAAGCTTCTCAGCAGCATCACATATTGCTTCTTTAGGGTTTCCATATTCCAACACTTTTTTTGGAGTAACCTAAACAAACACAAACAAAACCATTAAAATTGTGAAAAGGGTCCATTTTTAATAAAACAACCAAGATTTGGTTTTGAGATTGGAAACAACAAACCCCAATCGCAGCACAAATTTTGTTTCCTTCTTCAAGACGATTCAAAGCAGCGTTCTTATAATTCTCTTGCATTGAGTTTATAAGCTCAAACGCTACAAAACAAAAAAAAATAGAAATCAAAATTCAATTTTCAAAAATCCAAATCAGAAACAAACTAAACGAAATTGTTAGGATCGAATTGAAGAAGATACTAACGAGCAGCGCCATAAGAGGAAGCGTAGACGCAGCTAAGATCAAGCGGAGGTTGAGCAGTGACGAGGATGATATCGGAATCAGCGATACTATCTTTGAGATACTCAAGTGTCCATTGAAGAGCGTGTTTACTACACTTGCTTTCATCAATCGCTACCATAACTTGCTTCTTCGTGCTTTTTTGTTCTTCTTCTTCTGCCATGATTTGGTTTCTTTGTGGTCGTTCGGATGATTTTTCGAAAGTGTTAAAATCGAAGGAGTTGTTAATGTAGAGAGACGTTTTGAGATGACTCGGTACATAGTTTTAGCAAAACAGGCTACTCCAATTGGTTTATTTTTGGTTTTGTCAAAGAGTCAACGAATAGTGTAGAAGAACGTGTCGGTCACGAGATTTTTCTGGATAAGCATGGACATACGGGTTTTGGATCCGATTAGGTTTACTTTTTTTTTTTCATTTAGATAATTAGAATAAGAGATTTTAGTATTTGTTCGGTTCGAGTTTAGGGAGATGTCAGATTCAGATTCAGATCGGTTTTAGATTTAAAAAAATAAAAATAAAAACTAAAAAATTTGTGTAATTTAATAAAATTTAGTTTATTTTTAATAAAATTTGGTTAATTTTTGCAAATATATATATAATTTTGACAAATATAATTAAGAATTTTTGGCTATTTAGGTTATTTCAAATATAATTCATATATATAATTTTATTTCATATTTTTAGAATACATTATTTGATTTTAGGCTTGTTTCGGGTTCAATTAGGATAAGTTGGATAAAAACATGAGTGAGTTATCTAATGATCCACATTTGGAAGACAAATTGCACATTGACCTATATTTGGAAAACAGCTTATGAAAAGACAAAACTACTCTCTCTTTCTCTCTCTAACATTTTTTTTCAAATTGAGCTTTGTTTGTTTTTAGATTGAATCAGGGTTTGAGTTTATTTTTGAGGTTGAGATTTATACTTTGCTCATTTACAAGGTTGATCCATTACAATTTATCTTTTTTCTAATTTCAGATCTTTCAATTCTTTTTTCTATGAATTCATTACATAAAATTAATTGATTCTTAGTTTGAGGTTATTGTTCAAATGTTGCTTTAGGTATGTAGAATGTTCACTTTAAAGGCAAGTATATCGTAGAGATTAAAAAATCTAGTGTTGAGTTTCTGATGTATCCACGAAATATTGTCCAGTCGGTGTATTCCATATCGACAAACACTAAATGGATAAATTAGCAAATTGATAAAAACCTAAATGAGAAATCTGAAATTTGTATTTTATTTATTTCACATTTAAAAAGATCTTTGTTTATATGCTTTTTGAATAGGTGTGTCCACACAAAAGTAACCAAATTGTCAAAGAAAAATAGACGATTCATGTCAAAAATCGATAATGGATACCAATAAAATTGAATTATGATTTTATTTTTTATTTTGATATCATATACGAAAAAAAAAATTAATTTTAATTTGTAGAACATAAAACATATACAAAAGTAGAAGATGGAGAAGTGAGAGCACCCACATTGATCATTCTTTGTGGGTGTCTTTAAATATAAAACTAATTCTAAAAAAAATATGTGTCTTTAATGGGTTAATAGTAAAGATACGTGTCTTCCTAAACACATTTTGGATACTAAAAAATATGAATGTCTTTAATTTTAATAATAATTAATTTTAAGACATCTTTAAAAGTATTAGGGATGAGGATGGTATGAGAGAATATAAAAAAGAAGAAAATAATAATATATAAGAAAATATGAGAGAGAATATATTATTTAATTGCATTCATTAATTAATTTATAACTAAAGTGAAGTTGATCCAATAGTGGAGAAAGAAGGAAGAGAAATGGTTGAAGGTTTAGTTGGAAGTTAAATGGTATTGATAAATATAATCAGTGTAAAAATGTAGTGGAAAGTGAAAAAAAAAAAAAAAGACAAAATATAGTTGGAGTGTGATGAGTTTTGAAAATGTATTTTAAAAAAACATTAGAATTTGTTTGGGAATCACACTATTCGGTTTGGTTTTTAACTGAATCGGTTCGGTTTTCAGGTTTTTTTTTCCCGATCATCGGATTTATGCAGGAGATTTAAACTAAATGGGCCTGATCCAATTTCGAATTTTCCCACATAAGGCCCAGCATAATTGATTATTTTAGATTTTCCTGGTTTCTTTTAGACGGTGAAATAGCATCAAAGAGGAATCAGCTCTGGGGGTGATACGATTCAAAACCTGAACCTAGAAAGCTTATAGCTAGGTTTGAAGCTTTCTAGGTTTGAACTATTTCGTTATTTATTTTCTTGTAATTTAGTTTCTTATAAATTTCCAATTTGAAAATCATTGCCTCTCTATCTAATCGAATTTTAAAAAACTTTGCACCAAAATTTGCTGATTGATTTTGAAATTAGGGTTATTTGTTATGTGTTGGCCTGTTTTAGGTTTTTTGATTCCCAATTGAAAAGTTTTGTTCTTTGATGAGTCTCTGTAATTTGTATTACTGGATTTTGGCAGGGACAAAAAAAAAATTGGTTACTGGGTTAATCAATGAGAATCCAATCATTTACCCAAAAAAAGAGAGACGTGTTCGAACTGATTCGAACAATACTGATGAGTTTGCAGCAGAACCAATTGATCAACTTGAGATTTTTGATATCCTTTCATTGTTTCATCAAGTTTTTATTATTAGCATTACATAACTACTACTACTAATTGTTAGTTTAAATGTGAAACCACTGCGTAAAATCACGTTTATGTTTGTTGGTAATGCCATTATCATCTTCTAGTTTTATCATTATCAACTATTGAAATCTGAAATTAGCAATAGCTAGTGTGTATGTATAAACTTAAACTTAAAGCTTGCTTCTTTAATGATTTACACATCATATAAGAGATATCAAAGATCCAGAGCATCCTTATTCTCTAGAAGAACTCAAAGTTATTACTGAAGACTCTGTTGAAGTGGATGATGAGACGAGTCATGTTAGGTAAATCTTTGGGATTCAACTTTTGTTGTTTGCATTTGGAGCCAATTTTGCTGAGCTATGTTATTCTTTTTCAGGGTTACATTCACTCCAACTATGGAACATTGCAGTATGGCAACCATTATCGGTCTTTGTGTCCGTGTGAAACTTATGCGAAGCCTTCCTCCTCGATACAAGGTACTAGCTTTCCGATATTTCTGGTTCTCAATTCTTGTTTCCTGCGTACTGAGAGTGGTTTGAACATAATTGAAGTAGGAACATTTGGCGAGAATTATATTCATTTAGTGTTGCATTATATGAAAGTTCACCAATACATATTCTCCTTGTGATATAAGTATGATGCAAAAAAAGCTTCTTTTTGTTTTGTTTTGTTTTGTTTTATTCTTATAGCAATTGTTCTGATACTTGCTAAGAGAATTTTGCTTGAGCCTCTACTATATGTTATTACGACTGCTACAATGTTTTATGTGCCTTAATCCTTAAAATAACTCTTTCATGTTTCAGATTGATATAAGGGTAGCACCTGGCTCTCACGCAACAGAAGATGCACGTATGTCATTTTTCGATATCTATTTTATCTCCTTTATATGTTATGGTTTAGATCGACCTTGTCGCCTAATGATTCTTAAAATTAGCAAATGAAATCTGAAGCACTAGTACAAGTTTTATACATCTCTGGTTTCTTGATCTTAAAAGGCAGTGAATAAACAACTAAACGATAAAGAACGTGTGGCGGCTGCACTAGAGAATCCAAACCTCGTGGAGATGGTCGATGAATGCTTGCTTCCATCAGATGAGTGAATGTTTTTTTCGTCTTCTAAGCGAGTTCAAGAATGGTTGTCTCAGGCTACACTATCATAAATGTCTCTATTTTTATCTACAAAGATATTTTGATGTATGATCTATCACATCTACTAGGATTTAATGTGTAATATTCACTTTTGTTTCCAAGTTTGTTCTCAATAATTTCAATAAAGTTTTCCAAAAGAAAAAACAAAAGTTGAACTGTCAAGTTGATTTCAACGTCCATTACATCAAGTTGGGTACTTGAACTCTCTCTTTCTATCTGAATCTTAATGCATTACTACAGCGTCAAGCAACTTGTTACCAAGTAAAAGCTGTGAAATGTTCAATGTCTGAACTCAAATCCTACTTTAACAATAATCTTTACAGCAACTTGGTCTCAAGATCAACATAATTGCATGATCCGGTAGAATCTTACATTGATCATATTGCCTCTATATGTTTTATGGGTGGATGTGGTGAAATATGTAAGAATCTATCGGATCATTCAATTAGATTATAGACAATATTTCACTACTTATATAATGTGTATTAGTGTTGTTCGTAGAGTTGTCCATTTTCACCGATTTAATCGAGGACATTACAGAGATCTTTATAAACGATTTTTCTGTTTATGGTTCATTTTTTTTTCTATTTTCTTGTCTAATTTGTGCAAGATATTTCAAAGATGTGTAATATGAGATTGTGCACGTGAATTATAGACATTTTTTTTCTTGAACCATTTACATAACTCCAATTATATTGACTCTATTTTCATTAAATGAATTTAATCGTATCGTATACATATATTCCATAAAAAGATGAGTGTGTTACTAATATTAATATATACTAGCAATTTCTTAAAATGTCATTGTTGGTTCTTTGATAAGAAGATGATAACGAGGACAGAAATGTCAAATCGACTTTAATTTCTTTATTCCTGGTCTTTAGGCTTTATTTACAAGTTTTGTGAGTGATCATGTTCAAAAGATTGGTTTGAACAGTAAATGAGAGTCATTAGCAATACCATAAGTTTTTAATACATGCACATAGACAATTTTTGGCTTCCTAAAGCGACACGGCCCTTTCTTATTTTTCAAAAATTATTATTTGTTTATCAAAATAATATAGAATACAAAATATGAGCTAATGAAAACTGATATACAGGAAGACTTTTTGAATATTCAAAGTTTGAAGAATCTTATTATATGCTATAAGAAGTCAGGATAAAATAGCTGGCTTCTAGAAATTGTCGTTAAAAAATAGCTGTCTTCTAGCTTTACAATTTACATCAAAGTTGCAATTTATATAATTTGGGCAAATCCAAGATATGTCGAAGTTTTGTTTTTTCCACAATAACAATTTCGAATAAATGGATTTAATAATCTTCAATAGGTAGAAACATTTTATGTGTTTGTTCCGAGTTTGAAATAGTTTCGGTATAAAAAAATTAATTAATCTTGAGTTAACTATCTTTTTATTTGTTTCGTTAAAATTTTTGAGTTACCTTGAATCAAGAATAATATGGTTGATATAAAATTAAACTTAATAGAGAGGTTTTGGTTTAGATTTGCATTCGCGTTATAAATTATAATCAACGAATATATTTTACATTTAGCAACAATAATAATTTTGAGCTTTGATTTCTTGCATATTTGTCAGTTTGTATTCGTTTTCAGCTTTTTTGTAGATAAAGGCTTTCTTACTTCAATTAATAATTTCTGACAATGATTCATTAGGTTTTGATATTATTTGTTTTGGCTCGAATCGGACCTATATGATTTATCTAGACTAACATCTTTGAAAACATTGTTACAAAAAATGTGTTGTGGCCTAGAAAGTAGGTTAAATCTCAATAATAAGGAATCATTGTAACAGAAAATTAAAGGCAACACATAAGTAAAATTAGAAAGAAAGAAAAAAAAAGGAACTCTAGAGGTAAGAGTTTTAATTCTTTGGCATATGTATTATGAGTGACTATTGTAAGCTTTCCTAGTAAAGTTAATTTATTTAAGAATATAAATTGTACTTTCCTCTTCCAAAATTTTGTTCCATATTCTTTCCATGTGAACATCTAATCCATATAGTTAAATCACCAAATTCCATTTCGGTTTCATCGTCACAAATAAAGTTAATGTCTTAATGAAGCTATATCGATATATTCGATCTGTACTTCTTATATATCATATACCTGGACCATTGCAGGATTCGGACTAATTCAAATAAATACTTCAAAATTTTATTTTTGTTGAAAAGTCATATTTAGTTACTAGAACCAAAACTAGGTAACTACAAAAAAATGTTTTCATATATGTGTTGTTTTTTCAATTTATGATAACTCAAGAATTTTTTCTAGAGAAATTGCACTAGATGACAAGTAAGAAAATGGCAATGAAATATGAACTGAAATATTTTTTAAGACGATTTATTGTTTCATTTAACTACTATGAGATATGTTAAATTTTCTCCATAACATGTTAATTATATATGCGGACATCTAATTAATCAAAGGAACTTCTATTTCTATCATATAACTTGTGTTATATTACTTTGGACGTTTATAATTTTACGTAGGATATTAAATATTGGTATACCCATTTACTAGAACATCAAATGAATGTATTTTTAAATGTACAATAAAATAATTAGTTATTTTTCATCTCTCTTTTTTTTCCTGTTTGTATCCTTTTGTCATTTGATGATACAAAGTGTTGAAATTATCATTTACTTAACTAAAATTAACAATCTCATCATTTAAATCAAGCGGTACTAGTCTAATAGTTTCCAACTTAAAAGAGAAGTTATAACGTAGATCTATGTAAGAAATCGATTTTTTTAAAACGTAAAAATATCTAAATCACTACCATTTTGTCAGTCAAAATGATGTTATAATTCAAGTCAATTCAAAAATTAGATAAGTAGGTTGCTCGACGACTACATTCACTTTAGAATATTAGTCGGGTCTCAGGTGGTAAAAACCAAGATCACCCCTAATTAAAAATAAAATAAAAATCTTGTCCTTTAGCAAATTTTGCCCCCAAAATCATTTTGGTTTCATCGTAACCAAAAAAAAATCTAACTCCGTTCTATATGTAAGATATTTTAGCGATTTTTTTTTATCGTACTTAATCTTTTCAAGTTTTATGTAAATTTTGATATTTTGTGATCATTTGTATTATGCAAATTTTTTATATATATTTGTTGTTTTCAGTTAAATATTAATGATGATTTATATTTATAAAAATATTAAAAATATATGTAATTTATATTATTTTTCATTTTTGTACGTTTAGCTAAACCAAAGTATAGATTTGTTTTTGATAAATACCAAGTATAGAAAGTACAGCTTTTATTTGTTAAATAGATCGATGTCTGGTTCATTTTAGGATAACCATGCTCAACTTATAGTAGTAGATTTATAAATGTTTTTTATGTGTTTGCTTAACAATGTTAAAATATTAATCTTTTATGAGTTAAAGAAATATTTCTTATTTAGTTTGAAAACGTGTGACATTTAGTAATGCATTGGAAAAAAAGCAAGCTGATGGCTAAAGTATGAACATTTTCCAATACCACGAGTCTATAAATTGAAATTCCCAAGAACCTGTAGATTCACTTTCACTTGTCAAAGCATTTAAAACCTTTCTCTATCTCTATCTCTATCTCATTCTCTATCTCTATACAGTCACGCATGCATTGTGCTTAATTAAAAGATACCAAAACCCACAAAACAAATAACATTAACTAATTAGGAAATTCAAAGTAAGGATGGAAAATTCAATGAAGAAGAAGAAGAAGAGCTTCATCAAAGAAACTGAAGATGAAGAGCTAAGAAGAGGGCCATGGACTCTTGAAGAAGACACTCTTCTCACCAATTACATTCTCCATAACGGTGAAGGCCGTTGGAATTACGTCGCCAAATGTGCTGGTAATTAATTTAAATTTTGATTTTGATTGATTAGATTAATTCTCTCACTTTTACCATTATTAATTACTATATATTGAAAAAAAAAAACAGGATTAAAGAGAACCGGAAAAAGTTGTAGATTGAGATGGTTAAACTATTTGAAACCAGACATAAGACGAGGGAATCTAACTCCTCAAGAACAGCTTTTGATCCTTGAGCTTCATTCTAAATGGGGTAATAGGTGAGTCATGAGTCACTTTAAGTTCTTCAAGAGTCTTTAACTATTTATTTTTTGGTTTTCTTGTGTCCTAATCAGATTTTGTTTTCCTAGGTGGTCCAAGATTGCACAGTACTTACCAGGAAGAACGGACAACGAGATCAAGAACTATTGGAGAACAAGAGTTCAGAAACAAGCTCGACAACTCAACATCGAATCTAACAGCGACAAGTTCTTTGATGCTGTTCGTAGTTTCTGGGTCCCTAGATTGATCGAGAAGATGGAACAAAACTCATCCACTACTACTTATTGTTGTCCCCAAAACATCAACAACAACAACTATAACAATGACTCTCTTCTTCTCCCTTCTCAATCTCACGACTCCATGACCATGATGAGTTTACAAAAAGATACAGATAATTTCTCGGGTCATAACTCTGGTTTCAGCAACATGGACGGTTCTACTTCAACTTCCACTTTCAAGTCTGAACTCATCATGACAGTTCCACCCTTTATGGACCACAACAACAATATCATGGATAGTTCATTGATGTGTTTCCATGAAGGCTATGGCCAAGAATTTGGCGGATATGTCCCTGGCATGGAGGGTTACATGGGAAACTCGGACATCTCAATGGAATGCCAAGTGGCAGGTGGTTATTCAGTGTACGAGGATGTCACACAAGATCCCATGTGGAACATGGATGACATTTGGCAGTTTAGAGAGTGATTAATTAAGTCGTCAAGAGATGAGAGGATGGAGCCCACCACCATGGTTTTATTTTATAGTATAAAGTTTTTTTAGTAACCAAAAAAAGTTCAGAACTTTGGACCGTATTATTCTTGGGTCTAAGAGTATAGAGGATGTTAAATTATTATTTTCTTTGTGGTCGGTACTATACTTAATTTTCATTTTAGTTTGTGATCGAAGTCATCGGATAAATATTTATAATGATAGTTTGTTATATAATAAGTCTTTGAATTCATGAAATCTTGTATCACTATATGGAATTTATGAACTAATCTTGAATTCTTTGTGACTTATGTGGATTTTAGCGAGAAGAGAACATATCTAATCTCACCTCAACAGGTGAAAAAATCTTAAAGTTAGGAGGGGATTCTATCCAAAAAAAACTACTGCGAAAATTACTAAAAATATATCCCTTTAAAATTTTATTTTTAAACAGAGCTTATTATTTTAAAAACTTTTCTCAGAAGATCTCGTTTTAAATAAATTTTTAAAAAGGTGAAAAATAAAAAATTTCTCTATATTATAATTATAATGATTAATGGGATATATATGTGATAACTCAAGGACATAATAATAATCTGTCTTATCTTCACCAAATTTTATGTTTTCCTTTGAAAGATATTGGTGCAACGTTGAGGATGTTACAGGATTTAGCTTGATTGACATAACTCGTTTTCGTGGAATCATAGAAAGAGTTTTTAGAGTTATATACACATAGACAAATCCTTGTTGTTATTGTTATAGAAAAGGTCTTTAATATGATGGATTTGGACTGCGCTCTCTCATTTGAAGGGTTCATCAAAATTAAAAGAAATAAATTCTAAATGGATATTTTTCACAATGCCTTATGCTTTTGTGCACCAGCAGTACTTGATGTGGGTTCGATAAGATATATAATAGAGACAAAGGACCCATTAATTTTTAATTTTATTTTTATCATTTATCTCAAGAGAGATTCAACAAAATGATAGAGAAAGGTGGCTTTGGAGAAGTCTTGTTAATGGGATCGAATTATTGGAGGTCACTTTAGAAGCCCTTCATAAGTACATAGAAACTCCACAATGATTTGAACTCAAAGGTTCCACTAAAAGTTGGAACAAACATTGATGCACTTTTGAGAGGTCAAGAACGAAAGATCACACTCATTGTGTATGTAAATGTTTTTTTTTCTTTTATATATATTTCATGTGACTTTTTGAAATAATGAACAATTTTTGTAGTATTCATAAATTTTTAAAATTTTACTATGATCGAATCCGAAACATAGTGGCTATGCAAAAACAAGTAATATTTTATACGGAAATTTTTTTAAAATGGAATCGTTCCACAATGATTTCACAATTTTATTATCAAAAATAGACTTCATATATTCTAATTTTACACCCTAGTGATCATTTTCACAAAGAAATTATGAAATTTACAATAAATTCTGAAATGGCATTTCAAGAATTGACCCTATTTTATATATGTAATGTATGTACGAATGATTAATATCCAAAACTAGTGGACTGGCCTCTAATAAAATCTAGTGGAGGTTAAACTCAAGAAAAGACATGAGTAAGGTGGACCAATTTAAACAGAAATATTACTGTTTGGGTCAAATGTTCATTAATTGAGGATGTATGTTAGTTGAAATTAATTTATGAATAAATAATCCAAGTGGCAAAAATCAATTGCATCGAGCTTACAATATCATTTTATTCCTCTATATTTATTGGAATTTTTATTTCATAAGATCGTATTTATCCAACTTAACACCTACATTCGTATAGGTGACATCACATACGAAACTCCCAACTAGTTTTCAGAGAGCATGTGAAAAGTAACTAACTATAATCAAAATTGCAATGTGATTACTCAAAGTCTCAAACTCTAGTTCACAATGATGAATGAAAACAGTGATGTGTCGAAAGTTATGGACCCCAAATCGATAGTTCAAACAACTGAACAATGTTCTACTCTTAAATCCAACACTTTGTACAGTTAAGAAAAACAAATATTAATCATAGTGTGGTATGTTAATGTTGGTACTTGTATGGTTATGTAGGTTAGTATGAAAGACTAGAGAAGTCAAAAGTCAAAGATGCTTATTTGAAGAAGAGATCACCGACTTAAAACAATAGCTGGTTTGGTTCATGAAACAAGACATTTACAACAAAATCTATGATTATCTCTTGATATTATCAAACAGTGTTATATTGGCACCAAATCCTACACAACACGTTATATGTATTATCCATATTTTTTTCCTACTTATCTATGCTCATATTCTTGTTCCGTGTTTCCGAATTCATCTTGTTCACATTCTTTGAACAATAATCCATATATCCTCACTTCAACGGTTTTTATTCAAAATCAAATTTAGTCAAACCTAAGACATGAAGAAACTGCCATCTTTCGGTGAACAGTAAAGTAACCTCATATTTGACATCTCGACTGTGTAGTGGCACGTGCGTTTGTGAAGGTTTACAAGAAAATTCCATTTTTAAGTTAACTCCTCATTGATAGTATTTTTTTTACTATTAAAACTGCACTGTATTTTTTCCGCAGTTGCCTCGCATGTCTCCATTCGAAACTTTAATACACAAAATTGAGATAAATGATTCTTATTTCACCATAAAAAAATCTCTCATAAATGTGTCTTCATTAATCTTGTAATAATGTATATTCTTAATCCAATACTTAAAACAAATACCAAACCAAGGGACTTCCAATTTTTTTTTGTTATAATTAGTCTGTCGCATCAGACCGAGTTTTGTGGATAATATATTATTTTTGGTATTTGATATCATCATGAGAAAAAATTATTGTCCCATCTCAAAAGAAAAAGAAAGGAACAAATCTAAAAGGATAAGTGATGCCATATGCACTCAGCACTAAGACACATGTAGAGAGCATAGAATCGGGTCTAGTGAAGTACTAACGTCAGCAGTATTATCCTTAAATCCAAAAGGCTAAGGGGCACCTTATTCCTTCCTAAATCAGTAACATTTCCATGTGACTCTATATATGCTTCTCTATAGAATATTCATATGCAACAAAAATTCCACATTCGTCGAAGCAATTATTAAACTTTTGAGCAATGTAGAGGGAGATAAAAAGGTTGAATGATGTTGAAGAAAAGCAAGGTAAAAAAGCTATAGAGCACAATACAACAATCTCTTTCAAAATTTTGAGTCAATCAAAATCACATGCGTGAAAAGACTAAACTCTCTTTAGTCTCTACCATAGAGCTTTCGGCCACTTTGTAGGACAGTAAGTATCAACATCACACTATAGCAGATAGAGAAATAGAAGATCCAATGGTTATGGCTCGTATGTTGGATGAGCTTAAATTTTTGACCGAAGACTTTCACAAATTCTCCAACATACACTTCAATTCAAGATGATGAACAAAAAATCGTTGTTGCGTTACGTACGTGCGTATCAAGTCAAGATATTTTAAGTAGGGGTATAGACTTATCGTCAAACCAGAAAAAAAAAAATTAGTTTGGATATAGATGTCTATAATAACCCAATTATGTTTATTAAGATATATAATTTTGCGGTTAAATTAATTGGATTGATATTTATATAAATTAAAAATCCCATAATAAATCCATTTTTTAACTAAAATTATATTATTAAAGAAAAATGTAACATTATCTACGCATAAAAAAGAAGAAGTAAATTTAATTAGATAAACCAAAGTTGTAAAAGATCAATGTGTAATTTCTGAAACCAATAAAAAAGTAATTTATCATGAATCCGAAGATTTTCTAGCCATAATCTAAAATTTGTTTTAGTGTATTTTCTAAACAAAAAGTTAATATAAATTAGATTAAAAAAATATTTCGGTCCAACTATTTATGATCCAACAAACAACTGAAATCCAATCTATGGCATAAAAATCATTATTCAAATTCTTTTATTTTCTTCAACAACACATTTGATTTGGATTGGTTTTGGACTTTTGGTAAAAGTATTTTATAACCTAAACCCAATCCAAAACCTCTAAAAAACCCAACCCAAAACTTAATTTGGCCATCCCCCTAAACTTAATTATAACTGTTATTCACTTATCACTTCCCAGCTTTAACGTAGCTATCTTTCAGTGTGACTGTCCGGTTGAACACAAGCTTTTCCGGGGTAGAATCTTTGTCAACCGCAAAATAACCTGTCAAGAAACAACCATTTAATTTTCATATGTCTCTTGATTTCAATAAACCAAGAAAAATAAGAAAACATTTTGAGATGTTTTTGATGTCTATATATACCTTTCCTCTCAAACTGGAATCTGTCCCCAAGCACAGCTTCTTTAAGGGTTGGTACAGCAAAAGCATTTGAAACCACCACTCTAGAGTTTGTGTTAATGTCATCAAGCCAATTCTCCGGTTCTGCTGGATTCTGTTATATTATTTAAGACAAAAACAGTTACCAAAAACGAGATCCCGGTCCTTCAAGTCTAGATGTTTAACATTATATTTACGTGTCCAAAGAGCTTGCATATTCGTGGGATTAGTCGGATTCGCCTAGATCACCCACGAAAAGAAAAAACCAGAGAAATCACATACCTCGGAGTTAAAAACTTTATCAAATAGCCGGATTTCAACCTTTAATGGCTCTTTTCCGGGAGCAGGTTCTGCGACCCAATGTACAACTCCCTACCAAATAAAAACACTATTATAAAACACGAATCGAAAAAGAAAAAAAAATAACATTTTAATTATCTCTGTGCTATGCTTTATTTACCTTAACATGACTGTTTTACCAAGGGCAAGTCTATGGTAATCACTTGAATATTTCATTCGAAAATCGTCTTGTTCGATGTATACAACTCTAGAGAAAGGAACCTATATCAAGAACCAAATTAAAACACTACAGAATTTGACATAATATGTAGATTAAAAAGCTATTAAAACAGAGTTCTCACCTTGTATAAAGAGGAGTGATCGTCACTCGAAGCATCAGGCCATATTTTTGCATCAAGTTCAATGACCTTATCGGTTTCAAAATTGGTGATGACCACTTTAAGAGGATCAAGCACCACCATGGTTCGAGGAGCTGTTTTATTCAACTCCTCTCTAGTATGATGCTCAAGACGACTCATATTTATCATACTACCATCACTACAATATATAGAAATAATGTCTTAGTAACACAAAAATAATGAAAGATAGGTCATAGCTAGTTACAGAAATGAACCTTCTGGTAATGCCAATTCCGCGTATAAAAGCGTTGATCGCAGTTGGAGTCACACCTCTCCGTCTCAAACCAGCAAGTGTCAGGAGTCGTGGATCATCCCATCCATCAACATGATTGTTTGTTACAATGTGATTCGACTTGTAGTACAAGAAACAAAATCATATAAATTATAACAAGAACTTTCATTAGCTGTTGTTAATTTATCAGGTTTCAAAATTTTTGACTAACCTTACGCTTTGACATTACAGTGTTTGTTATATTTAACCGTGAATATTCCCACACATGAGGCATGTAGAGTCCCAGAGAATGCAATAGCCAGTAATAAGAAGCGCGCCGAGTTTCAAATTCAAGTGTACATAGCTACATAATAACATAGACACATAAGAATATGTCAGAATACATCTCAAGATTAAAACATAGAAATAAGTTTTAGAATAAAGACTAACCGAAATAAGTTTTTATATTTTCAAGAGAATCAACAATGCAGTGAGCATAATCATAGCTTGGATAGATACACCATTTGTCACCAGCATGTGGATGAGGCGTAAACTGCAAAAAACATAATGAACAGATTAAATCAAAACCCGAAACATGAAAATGGAATCTTGATTATGCAACAAGAAATGAAAATTTCTTCACTTGCCTTTATACGATAAGCAATAAGGTCATACATATTACAGTTATCATTCTGCATATCCTGTTTCATTCTTAATGTCGCCTTCCCTTCTTCGATATTTCCTCATTTCATTTCGTCGAAAAGTTTCAGAGATTCTTCAATAGGCCTGTACCTCCAAGGACTGTTTATTTTCATCTCTCTGTACTCTTTTATCTCTTCTCCAGTCTGAAATTACAAAATAATATACACTATTAGAATCAGGTCTTCAAGGAGTTCGATTCTGAAGCATAAAAGCTTTTAAAGAATGAAGAATCTGTTCTGTTCAACCTGATGATCAACATATGCATGGCCTCTCCGGATCAACTCCACTGCTAAATCAAACAATTCTTGGAAATAATCACTAGTATATGTAATCTACAAGAAACAATAAAGGTAAGTAAGAGACAACTTTGAGCTTAATATATACTAAGCAGATGTGCATATAAGATGTGTGTAATATACCTTGAAGGGTTCCCAACCCATCCAGTTAACAATATCTTCAATGTGAGTAATATATTCTCTTTTTTCGGCCTCGGGATTTGTATCGTCAAACCTGAGAAATCATAATGTTAAAAAGAATCCTAAGCTATGTGTTTATAGAAGAAATAACCATTGCTACAAGCTGAGAACTCTTACCGTAGATAACAGCAACCACCTCGCTCCTTCGCAAGAACAAAATCGACAAACATAGCCTAAAAGTACAAAAACATTGTTAGACTACACACAATATAACCAAAAAAACTTTGGTTTTACCAAGCATATATACAACATTATGCTTCATAAGAAAAGTATCTAAAAAAACCTCATTCATATATGAAGATACCCATTCAGTTCAGGAGGGAAGCGAGTGTAAACATTCCCTCCAGTCACTTTCAAATGTTTATCTAGCAGTTCCTTTGTATTGCTACATCTGAGCACAGAGCTGTCACTGAAAGACACTTCTGTGTGAACCTGATGGAAATAATTATATCATGCAATATATAAACAAGGTTGCAACATCTCAAAATATACGATGCAATATGGTCTTAGGGAATATGGAAGCAGTGAGTTATATTACCCTAATATTTTGCTCTGGCTTAGGGAATATAGAATATGGATTGATCTCTTCTTCAGATGGCTCTGGAGCAGCTTCCATAGTAGTCTTTTTATTCTAAAGACACAAATATAAAGACTTAAACTCGCAATCTAAACCATTAGAAAAAAAATTATAATATGAGATTAGTTACACTCACCTCAACTTTTACAGGCTTCTTTTTCTTCTCCTTCTCTTTTGGCGGTTTCTCATTATCAGCAGCAGTTTTCTCACCAAGCAATTCATACATTTTTTCCCCTATGACTTTCTATAAGACATAAATCTCATATCAGAAACTCAAAATTAACATTTTGTCCAACCAAGAAAACAGAATATGCTCACCTTTAGTATCCGAGAATCTGCCCAAGGCAACTTTTTCCGAACATCTCCCAATAATTTACCTTCTACAAAAACATAAATGCATTACATGACACATTCAACCAAGAAACAAAACAAGCTGGTGTGAAAAATCTAATATCTTGAACAATGATGTAAAAGAGGAAAGACCAACCATTAATTCGGTAACGTTTCTCCAATATTGTTATCTTGTTCTCTTCAAAGATTTCACTAACAGTTTTCTCAATATCTTCTACTGAAACTTCAACCCCTGTTTCCAATAATATAACAAAGCCATCAACTCCAAGTCTACCCAATACAACGATCTATAGACATCCAAGAACATAAAGCAGTATGTTTATACCAACACCACAAGCTTCTTCAAATTCATTCAGGTTGAAGTCTTCAGAACCAATATTTTCTAAGATATCAAATGCAGCATCCACCTGGGCTGGGAACTTAATCTGCATTATAGAAAGTTATTAAAAAGCTCATAAAACCAAAGAAGGGCTAATAAATATTTCTAACTATGTAGACTACTAACTAATAACAAACCTTAGAAGAAATTATATATTTGATAAACGCTGAACGATGGACAAGAGCAGCTTCAGGGAACCTACTTGCAACCTATAAATCATCATTGTCACCATTATAAGTTTCTATAATCACTGGTTAACAAAAATGAGCTTTAATCAATGAGAGACTAATTTAACTCACAGAGTAAAGTAGATTCCCAGTTGTTCTGTCGCACCCATTAGACACACCAGCCTAGTACATAAACAAAAGTCAATAAAATTGAAGGAATTGAGGAAATATGAATACAGTGAGAAGCGATTGTGATGGTCGATAAAAAAGAGAAAAAAAATTGACCTCGTGGATGATGGTGGTGAGATTGGAGGTGAGCTTAAGGTTAGAGATGGTTTGGCTTGCGGTTTTAACATCCAAACCAATCTTGAGGAAGAGATCCTCAGAGTTTGCTGAGTTTTCGTCTTTAACACTCATCGTCGCTTCTTAGGGTTTATCAGAGACCAATTCGAAAACAGAGAAAAGTTGGAAAAAGAAATAAAAATTACAAATCGATTTCTGACTTCTCTGAACGCGTTTTACCATAAGTCGACATGTATTGGAAGTTTACTAGATTATGAAAAACGCCCCCCCCCAAAAAAAGGAAGCTTTTGATAATAAAAAGGAAACATGATAATATAATATTTAATGAATTTAAAAATTAAAAGGAAAATTTTATTATGATATTTGGTTATTTATTAGTATTTTTTTTGTAGTTTTAAAATTAGAGATTTTTTTTTGACAGCAACCTTTTTCAAGGAAATAAATCTCAAACTCAACAACAAACATAAACTTGACACAACTTGTATGAAAACACTGTTTTTTATTCTCTATTTTTAAGTCAGCAGCAATTTTTTGTATCTTCTATTTTAAGTCTAGAAGACGTATTCTTTTTGTCGTCTTTATTCTCTAACGTCTCTTTCGTTTTCTTACTAACGAAGGAGGAGATCAATAACTCACAATAAAAACGTTAAAAGACAAAAACGAAATACCCATTTTTAATCTAATTTATATTAACTTCTTAGGGTTTCTTAATTTTTTTTTTCACAAAAGATGATTCTTTTATTGAAATACTTTCAAGGTATAATATTTCCCAACAAAAGACACCATTTTAGAGAATCATTAAAAATATATAAAAAATTAAGTCTTAATCTAGGAAAGAGTTATAATAGATTTAGGAAGTGGAGCAGCTCCATGACGCTTTGAATTATTTAATTCAACTCGAGGAAGGATCGATCGACGACTTCAACCAACTAGTAATGACCTTCATCAAGCAGTAATTTATCTTTATGAAGAGAGGAACATTCGATTCCAATCTAGGGAATCTTACCCAAAGAACTCAACCATTAAGAAGTAAGTACGTACATCACAAAGTTTAACCAAATTCAATGCCTTTTGCGATTCGTAGTTGGTAGGCAACCAGTTTAATGATGAGTATAAAACTCGAGCCGAACGAATGGATAAGGACTTGAAAAGTGTCAAAGATCTTGCACATAATTCACACTTTGTTCCTCATTGAAAAACACTTCTTTAAACACTTCTTCGAATCCATCCGACAATCATAAAGAGCCATAGCTCGAGATCTTCAGTTCCTGCAGATGGTTTTGCCAAGGATCTGTCAATGAATCTATTTTCTTCTTAGCACGAAGAGCGTTTAGACCACTCATTGTAATTATCTTTCTTTAGTACGACCGGTCATACCGTCGACCCTAGGGTAATTAGAAGTATGTAAAGTGTATGGTGAAGCGACCATGTTAAGATACAAGATATATGCTTTGAATATATTTCTATGTATTGATTGATTTATGAACATAATACATTGGTAATTATACTAAAGACTTGTATATAATTCCTGGATTATGACATATAATCACTATAAAAAAACAATCCAATTTCTGACAAGGGTTTTCGTCGGAATTTGGTCGGAATAACGATTTTCTGACCAATTTTCGACGATACTCGAATGGTCGGAATCTGAGAGTCGGAAACGAGATTTGGTCGGAAATTGGTCAGAATTTTTTTACCCATTTCCGACCAAGTTCCGACAAATTTCCGATAACATATATATAGATTTTTTTTTAAAATATCTATATATACTTAAAAAAAAAAATTGGTCGGAAATTGGTCCAAAATTTCCAACCAACTGTAAAAATTTGGTCGGAATTTGTATTTTAAAAAAAATAATAATAAAATTATATTTAAAGTTTTAGAAAAAGAAAATATATTTCAAATATTTTCAAAGTGATATTATGTAGAAACGAAAATAAATTTGTAAACAAAATAATATTTTAGAGATATTACATAAATTTTAAATTTTTAGAAAGTTTATGGAGATTTTTTAGATAAAATAAAAAAAATAAGTGATTTGAAAGTTAGAGAGATTTTAAAAAGAATTTTAAAGGTTAAAAATAATTTGGGAAAAAAATTTGTGAGTTATATAGAAACGCATTTGTCGGAAATTCGTCGAAAAATTCCGACTATTTACCGACTAATTTCCGACCAACGTAAGAATTGGTCGGAAAATATATAAAATTTACGACCAATTTCCGATCACTTGTTTTTGAATAATAATAATAATTTTGTAAAAAAAATTAAAAAAAAAATTCCGACCAATTTCTGACCAACTGGAGAATTGGTCGGAAATTGATCGAAAATGTATAAAAATTCAGACCATTTTTTTGGAATAATAATAATAATTTTGTAAAAAAAATTAAAAAAAAATTTCCGACCAATTTTCGACCAAATATTTTCGACTAATTTCCGATTATTTTATGACGATTTTAAATTTGGTCAGAAACTGGTCAGAAAATTTTCGACCATCTGAATTGGTCAGAAATGGTGGTCGGAATACACGGTGTTTTTTTGTAGTGAAACTTAATAAAGTTTATCTAATTAGGATCTTTATCTCCAACAATATTTTAATTTAATTATTAATGGTTGATTACTTTTATTTTAAATTAGGAGAGAACCCGCGCAAATGCGCGAGTTTTATTTTAGTTTGATTTTTAAATAATTTATTTTTACTATTGATTTTTATTGCTTTTATCAAAAAATTTATCATCTACATTTTTTCTTGATGATATGTGTAATCTCTTTCATATATTACTTTAAGTATTTATGTATTTTTCTATTTTTATTTTTCATCAATTTACCATTTTGAAGTTTTCTTTTTACATATATTTCATTGAATCCATCTCATTTTTCGTTGTTTTAATTCTTATTTTGTTGTATTCATTTTTCTTTTTTTCTATTTTTATATAATTTGTTATCTTCTCGATTAAATTATTGAATATTTTTTCATGACTTATAATTTTATAGGTTGGAATTAACTTCTTAACTTATTCAATCTCATAATTCGTTTATTTTTTACCTTGTATTAAAGTTTAATTATCTTTATTTATTTAAAAATAGCAGTTAAGCTACTGAGAGAAAGAAATCAAAAGGATTTATTTTTTATTTTTTATTTTTCATCAATTTACCATTTTGAAGTTTAATTTATATATATATATATATATCATTGAATCCATCTCCTTTTTCCATATTTTAATTCTTATATCTTTTATATTTTTATATAATTCGTTATCTTCTCAATTGTATATTGAATATTTTTTATGGATTATAATTTTATACGTTGAAGTTAACTTCTTAACTTATTCAATCTCAGAATTTGTTCTTTTCTTACCTTGCATTAAAATTTAATAATTTTTATTTATTTTAAAATAGTAGTTAAATCACTCAGAAAAAGAAAATAAAATTATACATTTAAAATCTTGTATCATATAATTGATATGTTTTATGTTTTAAATTGAATTTGAATCGTATTTACTTATGATTTTTTAATAGTTAAATTTTAATTTAATGATTTTATATAAGATTAATAGTTGGACACATATTAATAGTTATTTATGTTATTTTTTGTCTTTTTAAAAAGAAATTAATTATTTATATAATTTGCATATGTAGAAAAATAAAGTTGGAATGGACTAATAAAAGATGGCTGATGTATTATTCTTTTAAAAAACTTATGTGTGGAAGAGTCTCACTTCAATCATATAGGATGGTGGATTATGGCATGTGCCATGTGCGTTGATTTGTCTCTTTGTCCTTATTAAAAAGTTGTTTGACTTTTACAATGTTTGTAATGCCTTGAGAAAATACAACGTACTTCTTTTTTACATATTACACAGTCGTATCGGTGACTATATTTTCTAACGTATCGACAAATTTATCAGTATAACCGGTTAATAATCCAGGACTAACCAAAACCTCCTTCAATTTAGTGTGGTTCCTCCTCACATGGTTCCCTATCTCGATGTCTTTGTCCATCAAAGACATGATCGCACCACTTAGGTTTTCTTTTGAGAACCATCCTGTTTCTTCTCTCTGCACCTCTGCGGAGACCTCCAGTTCTTCTGTCAACAATCTCGTGTTGAGAACTTGATCATTCAAATATGGAAGCAAGACTATTTGGCAATCACTCAATAAAGATTCCCACATTGATCCGAAACCGCAATGGCTAACAAAGCAACCTACTGAAGGATGAGCCAATATCAATGGTTGTTGCACCCACTCTCCCCAAACCACTCCACGACCCTTCACCCTCCCCTCAAACCCTTCTGGTAAGGCTTCTTGAATCGTCTTTTCGCCTTTTGGTGGCTTTACGGCTATAAGAAACGGTAAACCTGTAAGCTCTATTCCTAAACAGAGTTCTTGGAATTGGTCTTTCTCTAGAGTGATTTGACTTCCCAATGCACAGAAGACTATAGAGCCTTGTCCAAAACCGTTCAACCATTGACTCCATTTATCTTTAAGTGGTTTGCTTTTTTCTATCTCAGGAAGCATTGGACCTGTCATGAGAACCTTCTTTTGGTATTGACGCTCAATATAGTCACAAAATGTACCTTCGATTTGTTCGCATGTCCTTATTGCAATGAAATCCCAATTCGTAAGACATGTGTTGAGCCGATAACAAAACCTCTTGTAGGTGATGGATAAGGTCAACAAGGCGTGAGCATCGTATTGGCGGTACAGCACCTTTGATGAAGGATAACCAGGTGGAGGAACTCCTATTTCACCACCTGGAACAATGTCATGAGCTATACAAGTAGCTGATACCACGTTGTACATCATATTCTTGACTCTATGCTCTTTAGCCATTTCGGGAACCCATTGAGCAAGATCGAACAATATCAAGTCCGGTCTCAAAGCACGAACTGCAGCTTCGACCTGATCGCGTGTCATATCCATGGCTGTGGACAAGAACTGCACCAAAGACATGGGAATATCCGAAGCGGTCTTCGCCAGGAGGGAGGCCATCAACAAGAGGAATAGTAAGAGGATGAAAGACGATATTGTGTGGGAACAGATTGTGATTCTCCAACTGCTTCTGAGCTTTCTTAGGCAGCAAGAAAGTAACCATATGACCTCTCTCAGCTAACTTGTTGGCTAGATGCAGGTACGGAGTCATATGACCAAAAGCGAACCATGGGAACATAAAAGCGTGAAACTTTTGGCCCATTGTTTTCACAAATTATCGAAACGAAAAGAACAAAATAAATTAAAACAGAGCCAAAAGAATTTTTATTTTTTTCAGATCTTTGCTTTTCTTGTTTACTTGCGATTGAGTTATTACTCTTCTCGAGAATGTGTTTTTAAAGTGTGTGAAGTCTATTTTTTTAGTGAATTGTTTTAGTGGGGGTTGGTGTTTTACGTTAATAATTTACCAACTAGTGGGGGTTAGTTGGCAAATAGTTGATTGCATGTTCCATCAACCGTCTTTTCGTTAGTGTTTAGGGTCTTAAACTGTTTTCCCTTATAAAAAAAACCCAAATTTCCAAAATTCACAATACCAGACCTCAATTTGAGAAAACAAAATTGAGCATTGCACATGGCCCAAATACAATTATGTTAGCCGGATGTGATATTAAGGGTATATTGGACTGAATATTTAAAGAGATTTGAGTTTTAAATGATAAATCATGTGTTATTGAAACATGAAATTTAAAATATCTTTTAAAATCTAGTGTTATTGGACTAATGATTTTAAATTATACATTCAAATCCACTGTTATTGAAAACATGATTAGAATTTGATTTAAAAGTTTCAAATGAGATTTGAGAGAATTTCTTAGTAAAAAATACAAAGACCAAAATTTCATAGTTTTAGATGAGATTTCAAAAAATTTAATAACAAAATTCCTAATTCACCAAAATTTCACCAAATCTTCTAAAAACTCATTAAAACTCAAAATTCTCCAAATATCCAATTCAATACACCCCCTAAAAATTTCAAGTGAGATTTGAGGGGATTCATTAGTTAAAAATACAAAAATCAAAATTATGTGAGATTTCAGAGAATTTAATCAGAAATTTTCTAATTCACCAAAATTTCACCAAATCATCTCAAAACTCATTAAAACTCAAATCTCTCCAAATATTCAGTTGAATACATCCGTAGGTGTGGGTTTATATTCATATTCATTTGGTTTAATTAAATTTGATTGTAATCGATTTTTGTTCCTTACTCACTCACTCTCCCTATCCGAAGCCAAAGCACTTTCTCTTGAATTTTAACACTTAAAGTGATGAGTCATGAGTTAATGAGTTTTTAACCTTTAATTACACTAACTTATCCAAATTTTTTATCGAGTCTAAATGTATTATCTCAGTTTTTTTAGTTTTTTCTTAGAATTTTTTGCAGATTTCAGGTCATTGTCGGAGAACAAAAGTTTTTTATCAAAGTTTGGGCGGTTTGAAGCAACAAAGATCAAGTGAAAAAATACAGGAATCAATCGGTCTCAACCTGGGTCAACTGAACCCTATAAAAAATAAAATAAAAAAGTCAATTTTATAATTTTGAAAAATAATGGATGGTTTTTGAAAATAATAATTAAGTAGATAAAGAATATATTTGAAATATTCTTTTTTAGAGTAAAAATTAAAGAAGTGGGTTAAAGTAAAATTCAACTCAATTTTAGTGTTTCTCGTTTAAAGTAAAAAGTAGTGGAATGGGTTGGAGATCCTCTTAATCTTTCAATACCATCTTTTGTAATCTCAAGATCTAATGGATTCACTTTGTAAACCAATATAGGGGGGATTAAGGGCTGAGCTTTAGATATTCTATTTTAAAGATTAACCTTATGGATCAAAGGGAAATTGAACTTTTTGTGCTATCAGTAGGACACTAGCTCTTTCGTAATACTAGGGATGACCCCGCGGGGAAGGTGTTAAAATTTGACTAAATGAAGTTATTTATTTGACTAAATAAAGTTATTTATTTGATGTTTATAAATAAAGTTATTTATTTGATGTTTATATTTCAGCTATTTTGTAAAAAGCGATTAAATTTTTCAGTTTAATATTGTGGTTTTTAAGTTATTGAAAGTGTATAATCATAAGATGGAAATAACTGAATTTTAATTTGTATATGAAAATGTTAGAAACTAAATATTAGACCTATTTTTTTATTCATAGAATGTAATTAACATCTTAACACCGGGATATTTAATGAATTTATAAATAATATAAGTTAATATTATCTTTATATATTGTTTTGATTGAGATTCGATTATTATAAATATATATAAATTTGAATAGTATTACTATTGCTAACATTTATATTTCCATAAAAGGGCAAGAATATAGAATCGACATATTTGTCCTAAGAAATAAAATAATAGCAATGTCTCCGGAAAAGAAAATAGCATATAGTCTTTACAAACAAATTGAGAATTAAATATAGATGACAAAAATATTAAATGTTTACGATTTAATTAGTAGAGTCCATTTCCTCATCACTATCAGACTTATTTTCTAAACGGTATCGTTCTACAATATCATTTCCAACCGTGACAAATAACGGTAATTGATAATTTGATATATATAGGCAAACATAATATTAAACAATAGAAGATGATAAGGACATATGTCACACACGTGTACCAAAAAAACAATGGAAGAAGTTATGTGTAAGAAATCTCAATTACATTACTTTAGGAGGAAGACACATATCACACACGTGTCTGTTTCTATTTTTTGTGCAAAGAACAGAAAAAAAAAAAGGAAGAGAGAATTCTCAGCGCACACACGTGTCTGCCTCCCAGTTCTGATCTCATCGATGTTAGGCCTCAATTGGGCCTGAAAATTGAGTAAGTCCATTGAAAAAAAAGCGACGTGGATAGCCTGAGAAGCGAGCAAGAGCAAAAAAAAAGCGACGTGGATAGCGCGAGAAAACTCAAAACTCCGTCATTATTAGTTATAAGATACTGTATTTTTTTAATTTGAAATTCGAACAAATAATTATTTCAAAAAAAAAATTAGGTTTATAATAAATATCATTGGACTGGCCTTATGTTTACCAAATATATATAGATATATTTTTTAAAAGAATTGGACTGGCCTTATGCACACTATGCAGTACTGATTCGCTGAACAACCGAAAATAAAATAAAATGGGCCGGATGTAACAAACACACTCACCAGACAACCATGTATCAATTTCTTTTGTATGTATAATGTAACCAGTACACCTGAACACGAACGCTAGCATGACAAGTGATTACCATTTAAGAAATAAAATATAACAAAACCGAAGATGCTTCTCTCTAGATCTTGTACGATGTTCTCAAATCTTTCGGTTACAGATCGGATCAAACCCCATAACACATGCTCTCCAGTCGCATTTATATAACAAACTGCTAAAGATTAGTATATAGTCTAGTGATGGACGTGGTCGATGTTCTCTTCACATGATTAGAGCAAATGACTTGATCAATTAATTCACAGAAACATCTCATGTCTCTTAAATTTATTATCTATAATGGTGTCGCCAGCAGTAAGTATTAAAAATATATATACATATATATATATATAAGTGTATTAATTTATACATAGATGCAAAGTATTATTGATCCAACGATTGATTTATAATTCAATACAAACTCAGATCATTGAGCGAATTTGTAGCTGCAATGTTTCAAACCAGAAAACATGCACTGCTGATTAAATCCTCTTTTTAACTAACATGTACTTCAATTTTCCCTATTGGATATTATTACTGCCCTTTACACGTCTATGTAATATGTAAAAAATATATTAAAAATATCTGAGAGATAAGATATGGTAATGATCAAGTACAATGTATCAAATCATACTCTTGGTTATTAATAATTTTGGTACTATGATGATTCAAATACAGACACTATTATAGATGCCATTTCCAACAAAAAGGTAAAACATAAAAAGAAGGAATCACTTGGTGACATTGTATTACTTTTCTTAGTATTCTACTGCCAAAGAATTAGAAGTTCACAGTTGTTTACAAAAATTCAAGTTTTTAAGAGAAAAATGAATGTTTTTTTTTAATTTAAGAGTATATTGTTTGATGTAGCGAAAATGCAAGATTTAAGGACGAATCTTTTTTTGCCAACAAGACCTGATGCAGCATGATAGTTGGACAATTTTTAAATATTTGCACTATATAATAATAAAAAACGATTTCAAAAACAATAATATTAATTTTGAAACCAATGAACAGTGTCAATTAACAACATTGGTGTAAATAAATTTATTTTCAATAAAACAGCATGTCAATTTCATCCAATTTTTTATCAGTATATTTTGGCTATTTTCTAATTGCAATTTTCATTTTCTTAATAAAGACTTGTTAAATTCAAGATTTTATTTTACTTTAATGTGTTAGTTTGAAAGTCGAGGTCCTCAAAGTGATCACCATTTAGTGTATTCGTGCGAGTTGCAGCATAGTTGTAAGACACATTCTTGATTAAACAATTTTGCATCTTTCAAACAGTTAAAAAATAATAATTAAAGTTGGTTAGATTCAACTCATCATTAACATTTTGATTGTATATATATTCTTTGTCTTATATGGATTATGCTGAACACATCAACAATAGTTTATGTTGCATAAAACTGCCCTGCTACATTCATTTAACTATTTAAGCATCTTTACTAACGAAGAAAACTATAATGGTTATCAATCTTTTTATATTGATTTTGACAAATAGATTGAAATCTCAACATTACTTTTCTATTTTAATTTGTTCTTTCTCTCGTCCTTTATCTTTCTTTTAGCTGTTTTTTTTCTTTTTCTTTTTGTTTTTTTGTGGAAACCTATAACAAAGACACAACAGCTGATTAATCCCTCCATCTTTTTATTGTCTCCTTCGTAAGACAATCTACAAAAGAAAAAGAAAAAATGCTGAAGCTGCCATTTTTGACTTGAGAATCTTCATTTTTCTTTCTTTACTTTGACTTAATCTTCTTCATTCTGCATTCTTTATAACCCTTATTCAAATCTTGAAGTCTCTTTATTGAGAGAGAGAGAGAGAGAGAGAGAGATTATGGCTATTGATGTTTGCTGTTCGGAGGCTTCTGGTTCTGGAATTAGTCCAAGAATCTCTTTCTCATATGATCTAGAATCAACGGACGATGGTGAAGTTAGATTAGACTCAACACTTCTTGATTCAAGTTCGGAGTTTGACTTCTGCTTTGGTTCGAGTTGTTCTGTTCAAGAAGTGTCTCCTGCTGATGAAATCTTCTCCAATGGCAAGATTCTTCCCGTACAGATCAAGAAAGACGAATCTTTTCCTCAGACAACAACCTTTCGAGTTCAAAGATCCGCTTCTCTTTCATCATCATCTTCTTCTTCCTCTTCCTCTTCTTCATCCTCATCGAGAGCACCAGAAAAGAAGATCATGAGACTCAAAGAGCTTCTATTGAATCCTGAATCTGAGTTCGAAGACAAACCAAGAGGACTGTTCTTGCAGTTTAAAAGAAGCATAAGTCTAAACTACGACAAGAGCCGAAACAGCAAAGGACTAATCAGATCGTTTACTTTCCTCTCACGAAGCAACTCCACAGGCTCTGAACCAAGCCCTAAACTTAACTTGCTTCCCAAGGAAACACATCATCCTCACAAAACTCATCACAATCTTCCTAAACAAACGTCTCTCTTAAGAAGATCATCTTCGCTCTCAGCTTCATCAGTCCCTTATCATCATCACTCAAAGAAGCCACTCGGAAGAAACAGTTTGGGAAACGGAAACGGTGGCATTCGAGTCAGTCCGGTTCTGAACTTTCCACCGCCGGCGTTTATATCCAACGTTGCCGACGGATTCTTTAGCATTGGGTCACTCTGTAATGGTAAGACCAATAGAAAGACAAGATTATGAAAACATCTCTTGTTGTTTTGTGGCCGGAGTGTAAAAAATTATTCAAACATAAAAACGTCTTTATTATTTTTGTTCTTACTGTTTGTATAATGATGTAATATCGACAGCACATGTGAAGATTAGACAGCATGTGGGTTTTGTCTGTAATTTCAAAAACCAAAAAACACAAGAATAATTCACAAACTAGGAGTAGCAGAAGAATAGGAACGCTTCGTTGACGATTGGATCTTTGGGGTAAGATTAGAGTAACATTGGTTATTAAAAAAAAAAAAATTAGAGTAACATTATTAACATGTGTAAATTTATCAAAAGAAAGATTTATGTAAATTAAAATGGTTCGTCGTGGTGATAACTGATGATTTAAAAGATCTCGAGAGGTTGAATATCATGTCCAATGAGACCATGCCCAATGCATGTTCTTGGGTTGACTTTTACTGGCATTTTACGTCGCTCGAGAGGTCGTAATAGAGTTGGACCGGAGCTGGGCCGGAGCTGGGCCGGAGCTAGGCTTGTTAGACTCGGGTTCAGTAATTAGCCACGAGTCAACATTGATATATTTTTATTACGGTTGCAATCCTGACATGTCATATAGATCTGTGTAAATTTATACACGAATTAACCTATTTTGACTAAAACACATTTTTTCTCAATATTGTTAGGCAAAACCGATTACGAATGATTTGCATGCCACGTACATCAATGAATTTGACTTTGACGTGGTTTAACTAAATCGATATGATTCTTCAATTTTCTTCAAATCCTTAAATAAAAAAAGTCATCAGATTTAAGAGCAAACTCACTAGAAAACCCGGTTGGCGGATTCTTCCCTGACCAAGAATTTGATTCTCAAAAAAAAAAAAAAAAAAAAAAAAAGTATTTTACTTGATCTAGAATTTTCGAAAGAGGAGAAAAGACCAAAGATACTCATAGTTTAGATCAAATTGATCGATTTAATCTTCCCAAAGAATTTAATGATGATCAAAGTGGTTTCTTTGGTTTTTAGACAAAATTCAAAGCTTTGACATGATAACAATGAAAATAAGAGGGAACAAAGAGAAGAATAATTAAGGCTTTTTTATAGGAAAATAGAAGTAGCAAATCGGAGAAAAGGTAATGGTGACATTTTTTGGGGTTAAAACGGTTGAGATGATTTTGGTGAAATATTAGAGAGAAAGAGTGGGCCAACTCCATGCAAATTTGATTTTTGACTAATCTCAAGCCATATAATTTGGTCTCAAGTGGAATACGAAGGAAAAATCGTAAAACAATTCAAAATCGCACTCGAATTTTTTTTAAATGAATTGTACCAGACCGGAAAAGCAAACCGGTAGAGAACGAGTCAGACGGACGAGAACATAACCAACGCGGGAAAAAGAATTGCCGCCACACAGATCCATCTTTTGTATAAGCACACACTCCTTGAATTATTGACCGTAACACGCTATTACCAAAGACAATCCACCCAAGATCCATGACCCACAAACACACACAAAGTCTTAAGTCTTTAACACAAGTGAAAAAAAAATGGAATTCCGCAGTCTGATTCTTCCAAGGTTAGTGATCGAATCGATCATGATGATAAGGCACGCATCAAATAAGTACACAACAGTCTAAATCTATGAGCTTGGAGGCAAAGATTTGGTGAAATGCTAATCCTATTTTTATTGATTTATCATTGGCTTTTCTTAGCTGTGTTTACTAAAAAGAAACAGTTATGTTCTAATGAAACAGAACCTACTTGTTCCTGTATCGTTGTACAGCTTATTCTCAGCCAATTGAACAAAAGAAGAAGAAGAAGAAAAAAAACCAAACTAACAAAGAATCATAATTAAAAATTTTAAAGAAACAAAAAAAAAAGAACAAATTCACAACTCCAACATTCAAAATTTTGATCTAACTCCAACTTCAATAGATTCCACATGTCAACAAATAATGGCTGTGAATCTGAAACTTCAACTCGATCTTATCATCCATCAATTATCATTATCATTATCATCATCTCTGCAGAATTAGTAAAAGCACAAATTAGCCAAAATTAGTCACAATTACAAAAAAACAAGAATCTGGGAATTGTAAAAAGATTATACCTTTCCATTCTCAACAGTATCTGAAACTTCATAAAGATCTTCAGTAATTTCAGTAATATACGAAGCTGGATTCAACAACTGTAACAACAACAACAACAAAACAAAAAAAAATCAAACCAAAATTCAAAAAAAAAAATCAAATCAAATCAAGAAAGAATCAAAATAAAAATCAAAACTTACATCGATCTGTTTCTGAAGAGTTCTAGATCGTTTCTTGAAACGACGAGGAGGACGATGACCAATCATCTTCATATAATCATCTTCAATCTCTTTCTTCGTCAACGTATAAACAAGCTTACTCGATTTCACCGATTCTTCTTCTTCTTCAATTACTCGTTTCTTCTCATAATTTTGATTCTTCACATCGTTTCCTGCAATCGGAGCTTTACAAGAAGCTCTTCTCTTTCTCAAATTCCACGGCCGAATCTCCACCGTATCTCCCGGCGGAGAAACCTCCTTCTCCGGTGGTTTCTCTTCTTCTTCCTCGTTGTATTGTTCTCTGAATATCGATTCCGTCATCTTATCCGCAACAGTTCTAAGATCTAACATAATCTTCTCCCTAAACCCTTTAATTCCTTCTTCCTCCAACGATTCAACCTTCTGATTGGAAGGCGGCGAAGATCGGAATCGTTGTTCGCCGGTGATAGATTCGTCGATCTTTACACACCTTAGATGTCGTTGAGTCCCCCATAAGTTTGGTAACGAGAAATTGTTAAGAGTCTTCGATCTCTCATGTCCCGTTGTCGCCATTGATTTCAATAAAAAAAAAACCTGATGCATCCTAATCATTAAGGTTTTACTTTTTTAACATATTTTTGCAATTTCCTTTATTATTAGATAAACATTGTTTAGTTACTTTTCTTTTTTTAAATTGGAGTTGGTTTTTCTAAATAGGTTGTAACTTAGATTGAAACTCTATATATAGTTTTTTATCTTTGTATTTGAACGATAGTTATTTTTAAAGAATTAAACTAAAAGCTTTATTCTTGCCCTTTTCTATAACCTCATTCGAAGTTAAACACATGAAGCGGTTCCGGTGAAATTATTTACGTGAATTATATGGTAGAGCTAGGTTTAACATCGGTACGCTGCACCAGGTTGGTATCAGAGCTTTGCTACGCTCCTCGCAATGGTTCGTGCACTCCGTCCTCAACGTAATCAACCTGTTGCCGATGGCAATGATACGAGACAATCTATCCAAGACCTTCAACGACAGATGACACAAGTATTAGCAGCACTTGAGGCGTTAGCGGTTCAGCAGATCGCGCCTCCCGCGCATGGTAATAGAAATAATAACGATGATTCTGATGATGATGTTGTTCCTTTCGCCACCGGCAATCATAACAACTTGATGATAGAAGATGATGGAGACGCACAATGGGAATCAAGCTTCAAGTTCGAAATCCCTGAATTTCATGGTGGTCTATCTGTAGAGAAATTACTTGATTGGATCGCTACAGTTGAAGAGATATTGGAATTCAAACGCGTTCCCTCAGAATGTTGTGTTCTGATGATTGCAATGCGCTTTCGCAGCAGAGCAGTAGCCTGGTGGACTCAAATCAAGGCGTCACGCACTCGTTTGGGGAAGCCTAAGATTGTTTCATAGGAAAAGTTGAAGAAGCTTCTGCGTAAAATGTTCCTACCATTTAACTATGATCAACAACTGTTCCAAAGACTGCAGAATTTAAGGCAAGGAAGTCGTTCGGTAGAGGAATATGCCGCTGAATTTTTTTTGCTCTTATATCGAATTGACCTCCAAGATTCCAAGAGACAGCTTGTGGCTCGTTTCATCGGTGGTCTCCGCCAACAAATCCAACACACGTTAAACCTCTTGAATCCACTTACAATCTCTGAAGCTCATCAACAAACTGTGACTATCGAGTTACAAACAAAGAGTAACTTCGCTAATTGGAGTTCTTCTCGTCAACCTCGCACTCCTACCGCTTTGAGTCTCCCTCCAGCTACAACAGAGATGACGCCTGCCCAACCAGAGACAACAATTGCCCGAGTTGATCTTAATCGCACAGATCGAGCTTGTATTCTTCATTGCTTCTCTTGTGGTGAACCAGGTAATCGTCGATCAGTTTGTCCTAAACGCAATCAACGGGGACTTCTACTCGATGTGTCTGGTCGTGATGTAGAACTTGAGTATGTCGAAGAGTTGGGTGAGTCACCAGAAGAATTAAAAGCTGACACAGGGGTATCATTGATGTTACAGTGGTCGTGTTTAGCTCCCCATCGACCAGCTAAATTCCCACAACGTAATGCCCTGTTTCAATCACGATGTACGATTAAGGAAAAAGTTTGTAAGTTAATCATTGACTCCAGAAGTAGTGAAAATGTTATTGCCGCAGATGCAGTTAAGAAATTAGAACTTCTGGATGAAGAACACCCTCACTCCTACCACCTTGCATGGTTACAACAAACCAATGAAGTACACGTTACACGTCGCGCGTTAGTAGCATTTTCTATAAGGGATGCGTACCATGATCGCGTTTACTGTGATTTGGTCCCAATGGACGCCTGTCACTTGTTATTGGGACATCCCTGGGAGTTTTGACCGCAGAGTGACTCATGATGGGTTTCTCAATACTTATAGCTTCAAGTTTAACAACCGCAACTTTACTTTGAAACCATCAGCGTCATAGCCTCTGCAACTTCTGAAAACTCCTCTTTTATTAATACAAACAAAACAATTCGAAGTTACGATACAACAAGAAGGTCTTGTTATCGTTCTTCTCAAAACGCCTTGTTCGACACCCATTGTATCGCAAGTACAACCTGAGTTTATCAATCTTCTTAGTGAGTTCTCTGATGTTTTCCCTTATGATCTGCCACCCGGGTTACCACCGCTACGTGACATTCAACACCAAATTGATTTAGTACATGATGCATCTCTTCCAAACCGACCACACTATCGAATGAGCCCTAGCGAACATGAAGAGCTCCGTAGAGAGGTCGAGGAGTTGGTTTCTAAGGGTTTTTTGCGTGAGAGTATGAGTCCGTGCGCAGTTCCGGCACTGTTAGTTCCAAAGAAAGATGGCTCTTGGCACATGTGTGTTGATAGTTGAGCCATTAAAAAAATTACGGTACATTATCGCTTTTCTATTCCTCGATTAGATGACTTTGTTGATCAGATTGGCACTGCCCGCATATTCTCTAAACTTGATTTGAGGAGTGGATATCATCAAATTCGTATTCGCCAAAGGGATGAGTGGAAAACAACCTTTAAAACTCGAGAAGGCCTTTTTGAGTGGTTGGCTATGCCTTTTGGACTATCTAATGCACCAAGTACTTTCATGCGTGTCATGAATCAATCTTTACATTCTTTCATTGGCAAATCCGTAGTCGTGTACTTTGATGACATTTTAATCTTTACTCTTACCCTTGAGGAACACTTATGGCACCTACGTGAGGTTCTTGTTGTTTTACGTCGTGAAAAGCTTTTTGCATCAATGAAGAAGTGCTCATTTGTTTCTCCGCGTGTGCACTTCTTGGGATATATAGTATCGGCTGATGGACTTGCGGTTGATCCTGACAAAGTGGCTGCTGTTTAGTCTTGGCCGCAACCTACTACCATCTCAGAAGTTCATAGTTTTCACGGATTAGCCTCTTTCTATCGTTGTTTTGTTCCCCAATTCAGTACACTTATGACTCCGATCACTAATTGCATTCGTGAGGGAACTTTTTTCTGGACACAAGATGCCTTACTTGCATTCGATGTCATCAAGGAAAAGCTAAGTACAGCCCCAATCTTGGCTTTCCCTGATTTTTCTTTCGTATTTGAACTACATTGTGATGCCTCAAAAACCGGTATTGGTGCAGTCCTTAGCCAGCGAAATCGACCTATTGCATTTTTCAGCAAGAAGATTTCTGGTGCACGACTTCGTTATAGTACTTATGATATTAAGTTCTATGCCATTGTCCAAGCTATCAAGCATTGGCGACATTACTTGTTTCACAAAGAATTTGTCTTGTACACAGACCATGATGCCCTTAAACATCTCGGTACTCAAGATAAAGTCTCTTCTCGCCATGAGTCATGGATCTCGTATCTTCAAGAATTTACTTTTGTCATCAAGCATACATCAGGTGTTAGTAATCGAGTTGCAGATGCTTTAAGTCGGCATCATTCATTACTCGCGGTGCTTAACGTCTCTGTTCCTGGATTTAGCTCATTTGCAGATTTATATAAAACAGATCTGTTCATTGGTCCTATTTTGGAAGCTGTAACCAATAAGTCTGCAATGCCGTATTCTCTTCATGATGACTTCCTGTTTCGTGAAAATAGGTTGTGTATTCCTGATTGCAGCTTACGGTTACAACTCATATCGGAACTTCACAATGAAAGACACATTGGTCGTTACCGTACTCTCCACTTGGTTTTTGCAGCCTATTTTTGGCCGTCTCTCTGACGCGATGTGGAGCGCTTTGTTGAACGTTGTGTCACTTGTCAAACATCTAAAAAGCACACGTCTAATGCGGGTTTGTACCTCCCTTTACCTGTTCCAACACAGCTGTGGACAAACATAAGCATGGATTTCGTTTTGGGTCTTCCATGAACACAAAAGGGGTTAGATTCCATCTTTGTTGTTGTTGACCACTTCTCCAAGATGGTCCATTTTATTCCGTGTAAACGCACCACAGATGCAGTACAAGTGGCGACCTTATTCTTTAGAGAATTCTATTGTTTACATGGTTTGCCGTTATCCATCATCTCCGATCGAGATTTGCGGTTTCTAGGACATTTTTGGTGTTCTTTGTGGAAGCTTCTTGATATAGTCTAGACATGAGCTCTGCTTATCACCCCCAATCAGATGGTCAAACTTAGGTTACTAATCGTTCATTGGACAATCTCTTACGTTGTTTGGTTGGTACCTCTATCAAGTCATGTGACTCTAAACTCCCACAAGCTAAATTCGCCCATAACCATGCCGTAAATCACAGTTCTGGTTTTAGTCCATTTCAAGTTATCTATGGGATTGTTCCTCGTAGTCCGCCTGATTTATCATCCCTTCCTGACCGCATACGCTTACATGGGGGTGCTGAAACTTTCGTCGATAACATTCTCGAGACACACGCTCAGACAAAGGCAAATTTGGAAGTTTCTGTGGCTAAATATAAAGCTACCACTGATGCACATCGGCGTCGTCTTGTCTTTGAAGTTGGTGATATTGTATGGGCCGTCCTTACTCGTGATTGTATGCCTCCTCATGCTTACAACAAACTCAAAGCCAAGAAGATTGGTCCACTTGAAGTTATTGAACGCATTAATGACAATGCGTATCGTCTTCGTCTTCCTCCAGATGTCACTACCTCTGATGTCTTCAACGTTAAGTACCTTTCGCGCTACCACCCAAACGATCATGCTCCAGATTCGAGGTCGAATCCTTCTCACCCTGGGAGTCCTGATGCAGCAGCATCCTAATCAACAACTTTTACTTTTTTAACATATTTTTGTAATTTCCTTTATTATTAGATAAACATCGTTTAGTTACTTTTCTTTTTTTAAATTGGAGTTGGTTCTTCTAAGTAGGTTGTGACTTAGATTGAAACTCTATATATAGTCTTTTATCTTTGTCTTTGAACGATAGTTATTTTTAGAGAATTAAACTAAGAATTTTGTTCTTGCCCTGTTCTATAACCTCATTCGAAGTTAAATACAGGAAACGGTTCCGTGAGATTCCTAGTGTGAATTACACGGTAGAGCTAGGTCTAGCATCGGTACGCTGCGCCAAAACCTTTTTTGGTTCTTCGTCTTCTCCGATGAAGAGAATGAATGAATCTTCTAGAAACGGAATATATTCGATTTTAGTTTTCTCTGTTTCGATTTTGTTTTGGGGTTTGGATGCTGCAAGAGAGAAACGGAGGAAGAAGTTTATTTATATATTGGGGAAGAAGGGCCGTTTTAACGTTGGATCCAAGGGTATTTTCGGGAATTATTTATATGTGAGTTTGCTAAAATGCACCGTCAAGTCTTGGCGCACAGGTTTTATCAGATGTGTTGTTCTCTTTCTTAACTGAGATTGATTAGTGACCGTTTGATTTGTCTGACTAGTTATATTGTCTCCGTAGATCTTACCGCACAATCTCATAAGATCTATAAGTGTAGACTGTAGAGTATAACTCCTTCAGGAGATGAGGGTTTTTTTTGGGCCTCACCGCTTTCTTTTTTGATAAAACGTTTTGGGCCTCACCGTTTCCATTTTATAGATTAGGGATTAGGGAATGTGAAATGTGTAGGGTGATTATTGTTACTTAGGGATTTTCTTTTTATCAGATTATTACTACAGTAAAACCTCTATAAATTAATAATCGATAAATTAATAAATATTATAAAATAAAAAAATTTGATGGTCCTAAATCGGGCTAGTGTAAAAATAAACAAAATTCGATAAGATAATAAGATAATAATTTTTTTAAAATCGCTATGTAAAAATATGGTCTCGTTAATAACATAAATTAATAATCATGTAAATTTTCATATATATATATATAAAGATAATACACTTCTAGTATTTTTTTTAATGAATTTCTGTTAGAACTCATCACTAACTTTTCTTATATAAAAAAATATTTTGTTGTATTTTAAACTATTTTATTGTTATAACATATAAAATTTTTCATAACAATAAATTTTCTATAAGTTTTTAAATTTTAAATATGCATAATTTTTATTTCAATTATCGTATATGCTGTTTAAGAACAACAATTGAGGTCACTAATCATAAATTTTAAATTTATGTTAATCATTTATATAAGTAAATTCATCTATAATTTTTGTTATTTATTATCAAAATAATTTGACTTTTGTTTTAAATTTTATACTTTCAAGTCCAAAACTATGAAAATTTATAACATCCAAAATATTAATTTTATTTAGATCAAATTTTTTTAATTTAAAAAAAAACTTTTTATAAATTAAGAAATATTATTTTGTATTATAAATTAATATCACAATAAATTAATAAAATATCATGGTCCCAACATTATTAATTTATATAAGTTTTACTGTAGGGGATTTTAATATTGTATCAACTAAAGTACAGAGAAGAGTTATTCGCCTCAACTAAACATGATAAGCAAGTTAATCTTATTTAACTCAAACAAGACATGATTAGTAATCATATATTTATGACATTAAAAGTAATAATGTTATGTCGCCAAAAAAATAAAACTGATAATTTATTTTTTGTTCATAAATAAAAATTAATAAACTAGCCGGCGAAAAAGGAAATGATAATTGATTAATGTCCGTTTGACACAACCTAATTTTGTCTTGAGCCTCCTAGGGTCACTGAACTCGGCTTAATAACCAAATTTGCATATTTTCACGGTCTTTTAGTGTTTAACGCTTCGCTTTAGCTGTTATTTATAAAACCAACAAATAGTAAATTGATATTTTTAAAATTTATACAGTATTTTCATCACATCTTCTTATTTTTTCTCGAGTTTATAATAATTTTTTACATGTGGAGAAATCCACGTAGGATATTAGTCTAAAATTAAATATATCTTTCTCTCATAAAAACATATATATAGATGTGACTTTTCTAATGTTTAATAACCCCAGATGAAAAAAAAAAAAAAAGATGTGACTTATGTCTGACTCTACTGATTTATGTTTATTTGATATAATGAACATAACTTCTTTTTTTGACAACTTTTTTCCCATTGTAAAATCCTTTCGATTGTTAATGAACATAACTTGGTCTGTGAGTTATTGAGTTAACACTGCTAGCTTCCTTCTGAAATTGGTTCAAGTTTATAGAGAACAATCACAGACTCTGGTGGTTTATGTTCTACTATAAGTTCTACACTACAGTCATAAAAACTTGGTCATAAAATCTTCACTATTGTCTAATCTTATTTGGAACTTGTTCTTGACAACCCGAAAAAAGAGTTTCAACTTTCAAGAGCGCAAATTGTGTGAAACAATGATGAGAGTACGCCATATATAATGCACTCATAGTCTTGTTCGGGTTTTACGGGAAAGACTCATTCCTCATTGTTGGAACCTAAAGCTGAACACCGGTTGGCTCGCCATAGAAGCTTTGCAAGTGGATATGCAGACTGGAAGACCACTTATCAAGTTTACATGCTCTGTTTCTCCAGACATCGGCCGACGGCGATGCTTCCAGGCTGATTCGAAGGTTCCAGTGTTTCAGCGGAGGAGCAGTGAGGCGGTGGTGCTTCTTTTCCTCAGCCCTCTTGGTGACACGTCTTGATACGTGTCATTTCTTTCGATGTGTTGGCTAATATGGGCCATCATTTGGGCTTTATGTAATATTGTAGGGTTGTATTTCTCTGGTCCACTTGTACTATTTGCCCTTTAATTGGGCTTGTAACGAAGCAATTGCCGACCAAAAAAAAATTAAGAAGAAAAACTATCACAAAAATAAATCTTTTCTCAAGCTCAAAATCTCTACAAAATAAATATTTCATAAGCATAACTAATTTTTATAGAATTAGATATACTTACTTGAATTCCGTCCCACAACTTTTCAAGCTTGCTCTCACGCATTTTTAGTTCAATGAGGAATTTTGTAGGGAAATTAGAAAGCAAACATTTCATTGGAAAGTATTTCCAATCTAGTAATCTAAGTTTTCGAAATTGGAAGTTTCGACCTCGATTGTTAGGGGAATATGACCATAATCGAATCTTAAGAATTGGAGATTAGACATTCCTTCGAAAGCTCCATCACTTATATAAAAATCATCTTCCGTCGTAAATAAATTGAGAGTTATGCCTATAACACTTCTTCGACCCTGAAAAAAAAAAAACAAAGAAATATAACTTGAGATGGTAAGTTACCCAATAAATTAAATTTTTAGGGAAAATTGCAATGAAGAGTAACGTCAAAACTTACTTATATTGTATCATCACTGAGCACTTCACATAAATCTCTTGAATTAACCAAAAAAATTCGTTGCCAAGGCTGGCAAACAGATTGTTTACGAACAATTTCTCTACCAAATTGTTCTAACAAATTATGCATCTCTATGTATCCCCATTTGATAGAAATAAGAGATTTCTCAGTTAAGACGTGAACCCCTTGAGCCACGTCTACAAAACTATTTGAAAGATGCTCTCCCACTTTTTCAATTAATTGATCGTTGAAAATACAAGCTATATGAAGGAATAAATCTTTATCATCATCACATAATGCATCATAACTGAACTTGAAGATGCTCTCAATTGCTCCATCAAGGCATCTTCTTAATCTTGGTAGCGCATTTTTTCACTCCTGTCGGGACATTCCCCGAAAGTAAGAGCCCATAACCTTTAGGCCCCAAGGAAGTTTACCGGCAAGGTATATAACTTCTCGAGAAAGCTCATAGAAACCATCATAAGGGTGTTTTTGTCCAAATGCATGCATGCAAAATCTTTGTAAAGCCTCATCACTTGATGGAAATTTCACTTTGTAAATATGGTTTATCCCATGTGCTTTCAAAACTCTTAGATCTTCTGTTGTGACGATAATTCGACTTCCGGGACCAAACCATCGAGTTTCTTTCGCCAAAAAAACTAATTGGCCTAAGCAATCCACATCATCAAGAATGAGAAACACTTTCTTGTCTTTCAACCTTTCTTGTGCCACCCCTAAATGAGGAATCATGATATCTTTATGGTTGATCATCTGAGACAACATTTGGTTTTGTAATTTCAGTTGTACATTGTACTCATCGAGACAAAGTTCTTGGATATTATCCTTTGATATTCACCATGATTGTTCTCAGTTGAAAACTACCGGAGACTTGGCTAAATAGAAATCTGGCGATGGTAGTCTTCTCAATTCCAGGTGGACCCCAAATTCCAATCATCCGTACTTCATCCAAATCTAGGCGTAATAGAGTTTCCAGATTTTCCATATGAGCTCCCATTAATTTGAACTAAACTGTCAACAAAATTTGATGGTGTAGAATTATTTAACGTGTTTGAAACATCAATGGTTATTTTTTCTATCATGACCGCTTCATTATCCCTAGCAAATAAAGAGAGCAAATTATACATCATTTAATGAGTTATGAAAAACTTCTCATATATATGTAATTTCTTGTCTTGATATTCTTTAAAATCTTTAAATTAATATAGTTTGATGTATATTAGTAAAATATTAGTTAGGGCAAGTAAAAATCAAGAGGGCAAACCAGTTGCGCGAATGCTCTCCGGCGATTGTGGCCACACCCTCTAAAGCTTTGCTCCATTTATTAATCTCCTCCTTTTTCCTACCTTTACAAGTTTTTATGAAGACCTTCCCAAAATCGCCAGTCTGCTTCTTTATGTCACTTGGATCTACTTCATAAAAAACGGTCATCACTATTTGACCTAATTCTTTTCTGCACTTCATGATCTCTACCAACTCGTTTAGGCACCACGATGACGAAGCATAGTTCCTTGAGAGAAAAACTATCGCGATCTTTGATCCTCTGATAGCTTCTATGAGCTCAGGACCGATCGACTTGCTCCTCTCGATGTTATTATCAATGAATGGGTCGATTTCTTTTCCTCTGAACTCTTTTAGGATGTGACTAAGAAAAGTTTTTCGGACATCTGTCCCGTGAAAGCTCGGGAAGACATGGTGTTTCCAATTTTGAGAAAAGGAAGATGCAGCAGAGGGATGAGATAAAGAAGAAGAAGTGGTAGTAGCTATTGTTTTGTTTTCTTGATGGAGTTTGAATTTTCTACAAAACATGAAAAATATTGTACCCAAAACCGTGAAGAAGGTTATTGAAGCACCACAAAATCTAAAGAAAAAAGAAGAATCCATCGAGTATGATGGAGAGAAGATCATTCTCTGAGAGTTTTTCAGAAAGCTATATGCAAAAAGAAAAAGGCAGGGCTTGTTTTGGTTATTGAAACTGGAAAATGCTTTTATTGAGTCATAAAGGAACCTTCAAATAATTTTTCTACTTCTTATTAAAAATAATTTCTCATCATTTTTTTCATTATAATAACCGCTTGGAATGGAAGACGGGGTAAATTGAGAATAAGACGTAAAGATGTTGAGAGATTATGATATTTCCTTGAAACGTGAGGTTTCTTCTTCACCTAATGATGCAGGGTTTATAATTTTAAATTCTGGGTATTTTCTATAAAAAAAGAATATCTAATTCTGGCGACACTCAATATCGGACCAAAACTGCAGATGTTAGACAATGAAATAGGAAGGTAAGGCGCATCATATTTACCCACAAGCCAAACAAAAATAAATAAAAGTCACTTAAAATTTTACAACTTGCCCAAATAAGGGTATTGATTGGGGGTAAAACGTAATTTTTGTAATATAGCCATATAGGTATAAAATCTCGAGAGTACATATTTTATAATTTTTTTGGAACCTCTGATTTGTATTATCCTGAAGATGTAACTTGGTGAAGGTGTAGACATTGAGAAATACATATAGATCAAGCAGGGAACAAGTTTAAGGAATCATAGTTGAAGGCCGATTAGTTAGGATTGTTATTTTAGGGTTTTGCCTTTAGAGATTTTTGCTGTAGAAACTGTTACTGTAAAAGTTATGACTTTAATTAATATTTTTAATAATATGATTGGTAACAAAACTGTAGAAACTGTGAGGTAAGTAAAATTTATTATATTACATTTAAATAGAATTAATGATATAAAGACATAAATAAATTTTATTATTAGTATAATTTTATGGAACAAAATACAAAAACTAATAAATAATTGATTTTTATTTTTTGAAATCCTTTTAGATATTTTGTTTAATATGCATAATATATTTGGTAATGGAAATATTAAAAAAAATATATATATATATATATATATATATATAACTTGTGTATTAAACTATATAGCTAACTAAAATAGTATCTTGCAACACGTTTCATGCTGATTTTCTTTTACATACAAATAATTGTTTTCCAAAAAATAATATTTAGTTATTCAAAAAATCTTCAAATTATTTGTTGACCAAAAAATATCTTCAACTTTGTGTTAACTTGGCCGAAGTAGATTCAACATTGGTCAAAATAATTACAATTTATCCATTTTGTCCAAACAAGGGAAGAAAAAGAAAACTTCTATAAATTAATAATACTTTATAATATTTTATTAGGATCAATATATTTTATAATATTTTATTAATTTATCGAGTTTATTAATTTATAAATATGATATTTGGGTTAAAATATCAATTTAAGACTGGAAAAAATTATTAATTTAATGAGGTATTAATTTACAGAGGTTTAATTGTATGTCTAAAGAAAATGTCCAAGGCTAGTGTTTTGGTCTCAGAGAAGAATTAATATTTTGTTATTAAAGCCAAAAAAAATTCCAATAGAAAAACTCCACCTTCCATCATTTATGTTGTCATTTTATGAAAATTTTAATTTACCTTTTAAAAAGTATTATATTTATGTTGCAAAGGAACCTCCAACGGCTACTTAACACAGACATATATAAATATGACTGAAAAGGTAGACAACCGACCACGACTTTTCACAGGTTGGCTTGGCGCTCCTGATTTAGATCTAAAAGCTCAACTTTTTATCGTTTATAAATCGCCAAGAATAATGTTCCTTCTAAGAATTAAACCCCAAAATCTTTATAATCAAAATGTCTCAAAGAAGAGGACCCATTTTCCAAAGGGTTTCAAAACTACTAAAAGTCTCGATCTTGAGAAGACGCATCATCCCAAGACTCAAGCTAATTCCCATAAAACCAAGAAGATCAGCCAAGAGAGTCAAGCTCCTTCACCAATACAACTATAGGTTTCTCCAAGAGTATCAATTCTCGCCTTCACGCACATCTCTTATCCAATGCCGTAGGAAGAGCTTTCGGATATCGAAATCGAGTCTTAAGCGCATTTACCGATTATTGTTTCTTTCTTGGTGCATTGGACGGTCCAATGATGATACAACAAGGCAAAGTTGGATGGAGATGGAGCCATTGCATTATGTCCTCGGAGTTGCTTCTCCTGCAAGGGAGCTTCCACAGCCGTTGGATTACTTCAGCGAAGATGATTCGATTGACCTGAAGGCTGAGAGATTCATCGAAAAGTTTTACGATGAGATGAGGATGCAGGCGCGGGAATTTGCTTGATTGACCAAATGTCAAGTGTTTATTACTTTTTGAATGTTGGAATTAATCCTTAATTTATTTTGTATTAATTTTTGTTTTACACGAGATTCGTATTATACTCTCCGCATCATATTTGAGATCTTGGAGAATTTTTTATTTCACTCTATTTGTGTATTTGATTCTGTCAATTTCCTTAAGGATTTGGTCTAGTTTAGTTGTTGGCCAATTTTAGTTTTCTCACCTCTTGATTCTCTTAAACTTTTATTTTTTTGGACTATCGCCAACTTATGTATTATTTAAGAGAATATAATAATAAAAATTTACAAGACATCCTTATAAATGTAAGAGAAAATACCATAAAAATTTTCTAATTTGTTAACTTTTTCCAACAAAAATCTCTAACTATTTTTGTTGTCAAAACAAACTTCTAAGTAAAAAAATTTTGCTTACTTAAACCCTAAAATTATTAATATTGAACCCTAACGAAGGTTGCTGACGGTCAACGACAACTCTCGCTAACACAGTAAACACATTTTAGCTATTGTTAACTGTGTCAGTTTCAAATAAGAACCCTAGATGAAGTAACCCAATATATTGAGTATGATCGAGGGTTAACTGATGGTCAACCACAACTCTAGTTAACACAATAAATAATTGTTAACTATTTGTTAATTCTGTCAATTTTGAATAAGAACCTAGATGAAGAAATCGAGTTTCTGTAGTAGTAAACTCATTTTCTTCTTAGCAAATAACAATGAAAACACGTGAAAAAGGACTAATAGAATTACCAAATAGTTAACGGAAGTTGTCATAGGCCGTCAGTCAACTTTAGGAGAGGTTCAATATTAGAAACTTGAGAGTTTAAATAAGCAAAAATTTATAATTAGATGTTTGTTTTGGAAACAAAAATAGTTTGAAGTTTTGTTGAAAATTTTTGTCAACTTTTTTTATTTTTTGATGTAAAATTTTTTACAAAACTATTGGAAATTATCTAAATTTTTCATATTTTTAAAAATTTCTCTATTTTTTTTTCAAAAATATCCAAAATACTCATCCCAAAATTGACTCTTCACAAATTAGTGAGAGTTTAAGAATTGAATTTATCTATCCATTTTTCTTGGTTCTGTCCTGCTACCCAAATTTTTTGTTCAGTATTTTATTGGAAATAGTTTGGATAATGTTTTTTATTAGCTAAATTACCCGTTCTTGTCTCGTATCCGATATTCAAAATGTACATGGCTAAACAAATTGAATTGATATTTTAGCTTAGGACATAATAACATGTATAAATGTTATTAACCAGATTAAACCAAATAAAATTTTTAAATTTGAACGCATGATAAGTAAACCTTATTGTTCATTCGTATTTAGAATCATTTTGGTCTTTTTAATAATATGTCTATGAACCATTACCTAAATATTTTAGCCTATGTGGAATGTAAAACACACATTTTTTCTTCATCGATTCAGTAATAGACGTCTGTTTTTAAAAATTTGAATCACAACATATGCAAAAAAAAATCGAAATTTTTTATTAATTATATGTATTATATAATCATTTAAAATAATTTGAAAATAAGATAAAAAAAGGTGATAAAAGAATCATAATTTATACTATTAAATTGTAATATTAGATAAGGAAATAAATAATGTTTGGATGCAGAGATAAAATTATCTCATTTGACTACTCTTGAAAATCTATTTGGAATTGATATTTTAGCTTAGGATATAATTTGGCTGTAAAAGTTTATAAGTGGTATTATGTATATTTTTAAAAACTATTCAAAATTTTGTAACAGTTTGATTATGAGTGTTAAATCCATTTTTGGGATTGTTTTTAGTTGAACTTATTTTGGTTTATAATATGTAAAATAGCAATGAATTAGAAAAACAACAAATATAAAATAAAACTTGTATATCTCTATTTTAGAATTAGAAATTGAGTAGGGTTAGAGAAGATTTTATTCTAAATGGAGTTTGAAAGTGGATATGTTGTAATGTTGGAGATGCCCTTAAATATTAATAATGTTTTAAACTTTTATAAAGCTTAAATATCAATAACATGTATACTTCAAATAATGTATTTGTAGTCTTTTAAACAATTTATATACCTTATATATAAATAATAGTTTAAACTTTTTTATAATTTATATTTTAAAACTTTAGTAAGGTTTGAAACTTTGAATATTCATAATATCAAAAACTTTTTTAAAATTAAATATTTATTATATTTATTATATTTGGTAAAACTATAAGTTCAGCTAAAGAATCATATTAAACCGGATAAAAATTTTAAATTTAGGTGATTTTTAAGTCGTTAAGTCAACCTTAGCTCACTCGGATTTGAAATTATTTTTTCTTTTTTTATAATATGACTCTGAATCATTGCTCAAAAAATTTAGTTGATATGGGACATTGAATATACATTCTTTTTTATCGATTGAGTAATATATGTTTGTTTTAAAAATTTTGAATTGCAACATATGTAAAAAAATCTAGATTTTTATTAGTTATATATATTATATAAAACTTCAAATAAATTAAAAATAAGATCAAATAAAGATGATAGGAGAATCATAATTTTGAATCTTAACCAAATCTTTTATTTATAATAAAGAAAATTAATATGATGTAGCTATCAAATATTTATTTTGCAATTGGTTAAAATTTTTTAATTATCCAATCTTTTTCTTAAACCTATCTATTTCGGGACAAAAACTCATCATATCTTGTATTAGTCAGAAGTTTTATGTCACATAACTGATCAATTTTATATAATTACATATTTTGGATTGATTATTTTAGTCTAACGGGTAAGAAATTTAGTAAGAGGTTACAAAGATATATCCATATAGTGATTTTACAAACCCGTTGATCATTATGATATTTTAGATTATTTTTAATATCATTTATATCCTTTGTAAAAAAATTAGTATATCGTTAGTTGCATTTCATAATAACTAACACATATAACTTATCTTTTAAAATGTACTTCTCAAATAATAATATAGAGATTTCTTGTTTTTAAATCTATGTTGAATTGTTAACTTTTCTATATTTTTAATATATATAACTAATTTCAATTTTTTAATTTTTATCTAAACAAACGTATAAATTAATATATATTTATTTAAATCGAAGATCTTGATGAGTTAATATTTAAACAAAAATATGTCTATGTAAATCAAATATTTAAGAGATTTAATTTCATTAAAAAGAAATACAAATATTTTTGGTTCCATACACATCTTTGTACTATTTTTTTAACAAAATTTTTATTTAAAGACATATAATTTGGATCAATTTCAAAGTTTTGTTTTAAATGGTCATATTTTCTATATATTTTAAATTTTTATAGAGTTTAAATATTATTAATTTTTTAAAAACATTCATAGAGTTTTAATATTTTAAAATTTTATAGAGTTTCAATATTATTAATTTTTTAAAATATTTATAGAGTTTAAATATTTATATATTTTTAAAGTTTAAATTGGTTCAACTAAAACCCGATTAAACCAAATAAAATTTTTAAATTTGAACGCATGATAAGTAAAGCTTATTGTTCATTCGTATTTGGAATTATTTTGGTCTTTTTAATAATATGTCTATGAACCATTGCCTAAATGTTTTAGCCTATGTGGAATGTAAAACACACATTTTTGCTTCATCGATTCAGTAATATACGTCTGTTTTTAAAAATTTGAATCACAACATATATAGAAAAAAATTTAAACTTTTTATGAATTATATGTATTATATAATCATTCAAAATAATTTGAAAATAATATCAAAAAAGGTGATTGAAGAATCATAATTTATACTATTAAATTGTAATATTAGATAAGGAAATAATTGTGTTTAGTTGTAAGTATTTGTAATATTAGATAAAGAAATAAATAGTGTTTGGATGCATTGACAAATTATCTCATTTAACTATTTTGAAAATCTGTTAGATAATAGGTCCAGGAGTTTTTTTTTTTTCTTTATAGTATAATAAAGATGTATCCAACACGTACGTACCTGAACTTTTGTTTTTTGTTTTACTTTACTTGGGTCCTCAGGTCACTCCAATTCCAAATATAAATCTTTTTGTGGACCGACGATAAAAGCAATGAACTGAAACGAACACACATTACTGCTCGGCCCATGTGAGTTAAAGTTATAGATTCTTCTTGGATAGTGCAGTGCCTCGATACTATCAATCAATGTTTTTAAACTCAAACAAGAAAAAAAAAAGTATCGGAATGTGTTTTGGATTACTAGGTCACCAAGATCAATATGAAATCACTTTCTTGGATTTTAAGCCACATATATCATTTTCTTGATTTTCCAATTTCTGAGAGAATGTCCTATTATATACTTCAGTTACGAATTACGTTAATAAAACGTACATTTGGGTTATAACGAGAATTGTATATTAAAAAAAGTGGGAAAAAGGCTTATCCCGACAAGATCTAGTACTTTATTCTTATCCTATATGGAATTCCTCTATCAACATCATAATTGCAAAACGTTTAGAGAGAAAGGAACTTTCTTCGGATTTACATAAGCCATAGAGGCATAGACTTAGTAGGAACCAACGAGAATTCGACACACACCAACAGCATCTTTCTTCCATATTTCATGTCAACAAAAGCCAAACCCTAGGGATTGTCCTTCTTCCATATCCTAATCACTTTCCACGTAAGTCCTATCATGTTTCTTAGATGTAATATGAATTCTCATCTTAGTGCTTGTCCCTAACCTACCAAAACGTACTTTGACCACTACCTTATCTCCACATTAGTGTTAATTACTCGGAAATCCACAATTATTTTCTTCGTTTCAAAGAAGGTGGGAAAGGAAACAAAACATATGTTAAAGAACTTGCTTCCGCTAATAAACCGTCAACAAAACATATATATGACTACTCAACTACTATGAATCTTCTTGTCTTTTTTGTTTTTGGTGTGTGTGGTGTGGGCGAGTGTTTTTTAAGTTACTATGTCAACTTTTTTTATGACTAACAGATCTAGACGTAGGTCCGTACATCCTTTCCGATTGAGAAACCGAGCATGTGTTATGTCGAAAATTCGAAAGAAGACATCAGATTTTTAGTGTTTTCATCAAACATTGTCCATAATTTACAACGAAAACAAAAAATACAAGTGGAAGGAAAATTTTGTTTACATATTTGCGTTTGTATTTTTGAAAATTTTTTTGATAAAAATACATTACATTGCTATTTTTTTTTAATGTACATTTCTTAAGTTGTAAACGCAGTACTTGTGTTTGTTTGATGCAATCGGACTCCAAATGTAATATGAAGATCATACCATTTTATTTTATTTCATATGTGTGTGTGTATACATTCCAGTATTACACTATTCTTACTAGAGAATCTATTGTCGCTAGGTTAGAAGTGTAGATTTACTGCAGCCCAATGTTGAATAAAGTAGAAATCATTGTTTTCTACTATTTTAGTTTTTGCAGATGTGCATGCATGATGCATTATTATTGAAAAAACATTGTTTTTAATATTGAACGAAAATGAGAGTATATGCAATGTATAATGTGTAATTGTCAGTGGTAAAGCAAAAGCAAAAATAAGAAGCGCCATCAAGAGTTATAATGTAGTGTGTGTGTCTTTTAATTTAGATTAGGGTATATATTTTGCATGATTGGAATTGTGTGATGGAGACTTTGATGATTCCTTAAAAAGGACATATGATGCAGCAAAAGAGCACGTTTTGGGACTCTAAAGCTTTCCCTTCAAAAGGGTACCTTTTACATGTACGCACCTACACTCTTTTTTAATGTAAAATTTCTTGATCAACAACAAAAATTACTTACAAAGGCAAAAACCTTAAGAGCGAAAAAACAGAAAATTAAAAAATTATTGATAAGATTAGTAGAAGTCTTGTATAGAAATGACTGAAGATCTTCGTATTTGCCCGATTCTTGGTACGTAGTTTGATAGTCGAATGAGAATTCACGGTTAAAGACAACTTTGTCAATGATGCAAATGAGGTTGTTGGTAACAATTTTCTAATTTAATTATAATTTTAAGTTTTCCTTTTTCTATGAAAAATACAATTTTGTAAAATGATATATTCGATGGTAACCAAGTTATCAATACACGAACATCAAACAAATTCCTTACACTTGTTTTGTGATAGTCAGAAGCTCCTTAGCTACTATGGAAACGCCATTTTTCCCGATCGGTTGAAAAGTGACTTACATGGAATGTTGTAATACACCCTTTAAACTCTCTAACCAATCAATGTTCAAAAGTACTTTCTAAACTTTTATTTAAGTTTGAGCACAAAAAATCGCAATGCCCAGCTGCCCCAATTCACACATCACAATCATACCAATATATACATTATTATATACTTGCCAATTGCATTATTAAATATCCAACACACAAAGATACTTTGTGTCATGCTTACATACATTTTACTGGGTCATGGTGACTAGGATCCCATTTCATGTGTTAAACACGAAATGCGCTGGCCTACCCTCTAAATATTAATATATCATAGAGTAGTTTAGAATATATTTTATATCATCTCAAATTCGGTATCCGGGGATTCTCCCTAGCTTGTGTGACATATAATATTTTCAAATGTTTTGCCAAATTGCCAATAGCTATTTTGTATTTAAACAATTGTGCTTCCTTTAGGAATACACATCCACATTCATAAGAAACTTTATGATTTTTTATTTATTTAAATATCAGCATAGTGTAAGATTCCTCCATTATATAATTGCTTGTATCATAGCCTTAAATTTATATCTTATGGGAGCTTGGTGGTAATATTTAAAATTTAAAGTCTCACAAACGTATCACGTCTAGTGATCACACAATTATTTAACAAGTTGGCCTCTTCCGGCCCGTGTATGTTTTATGCATGCACATTGCACATTGCACATTGCACATTGCACACACACTAACTCACATAACTTATGGTATATATGTACAAGTTTAATACTTAAATTAAACCAATAAAAAAACGAAGTTTGATACTTTGATTCGCATTATAGTCATAAGGGTTTTCCGTGATTTGCAGATTCTGTAATTCCCGAAAAGCAAAATTTAAGTCTGTAATAAACTCTTCATCACTTTCTAGAGCCGTTGTAAGTGTGTCGTATGATCTCAAAGAGATTAAACTTAAGAATTGAGAGGAATGGACTTTGATAACTTGGTGTTGAATCATATCTAATGCCCATCATTGAACAAAAGATTCAATGGTCCTACAGTCCCTAGATATGAAAAAGTTTAATTCTAACCAAATTGTGTTAGATTAGTAAATTTATTCTAACCAAATTGGGTAATCAACTAAATTTATTCTAACCAAATTGAGACTAATTTTGTTATTTGTCTTAAAATTTAATGTGTTAGTTGGAGTCAATGGACGCATGAATTGGGAAATGTCTTAACCATTGGAGGCGAGATTAACTCAAATATAATTTAAAATTTTTTTTTTAACTTAAACCATTTTAAGAGTAGATATTAGTCATCTAACACTGTATCACCTAGTTTCTTAAGTGCTCTTAATTATGTCGATCACATAGTTTCATATCCTATCAAGGTGGTAAATCAAGATTCCAATAGACATTCCTTCTCTCTAAGTAAGAATACTGATACCCATCGATCATCCTATATTTTATATGGTCTTAAAGGGTTTCTACAACAAGAAAAATATGATATGTTTTATCATTTATATATTAACAAATTTGCATTATTTAGAAATACACGTTTTTACTTTCAATGTTGTAAAACAGAGGCCTAACAAATTGCAATATTTTGAAACATAACATAATAGTTTCCCTGTTTGACCCCCAAAAAAAAAACATAAGAGAATCTCACACTTTGGTTCAAAAGAAGATCCAGTAAGTCAAAATGTGAGAACTCCAAAAGTAAAAGACACCAATAATAATTTGATTGATATGCTTATATAGGATCTATAGAGAATATATATATATATATTGTGCATAGTCTTCAGAATCAGCTTTGGAGGCGTATCAATTTCAAACGCAATCCAAAAAGGTTGTAATGTGGCCCTTTTGACTAAATTTAATCTCAGTTTTGCAGCAAACTTGAAAGAAAAGTTTTTAGAGTTTTCATACTCACCTTTGAATTCTATTGGCTACTATAATATGGTGGGTAAAAGGTTTTAAAAAGATTATGATCTAATGGATCTGAATAATGGAATTATTATGTAACTCTATACTTTTGTTAGTTTCTCTACTAATTGTACATTTTATGAAATCACTTGTTTTTTTGTTTAACCATCTACCGTACGCAAAAATATAAAATAATTTATATTCCACAAACTTTTAATTTTGTTGAAAAAATATTCGTTTAATAATTTGGATATTTCTTTCAAGATCTGTTTTTCTATGATCCCTATTCTTCCACTGTTATATATATATTTTTCTATAATAATGATTTGATTTAACAAAAATTTTAACTTTAGTTTGATCTGATAACCTATGGTATATCTGACAACTTGTGTCCCATTGTTTGAATTTCTTATATATATTTGAGTCTGTGGGTATATATAGTTAAATTTATATTATTTTCTTGGAATCTCAACAAATACTCCAGAACAAATACTCCAGATTAAACATTCTGACTTCTGACTTCTGAGACGTACTTTTTTGGGTAGGAAACATAATTGGAGTCTAAATAATTATCAGAAACAATTACAGGAATTTATTAGTCACTAAGGAATGTTGGAAAATAAAAAACTCACTAAAATTAAATAAATTAATTTAAAATGTAGGAAAATATACAATTATTCGAAAACGTCAATGACCAGCTGGTGCAAGACTGAGATGCAAATCCAACCCCAAGCCATCATCAAAAGTGGGTCCTACTTCTTTCGAAAACCCATTAACCGATGGTCTCGGCCCATGGGCCTGAACTTGTCTAATCTGAGGCCCAACAATCCCAAATCCAGAATCACGACCCCCGCACTCGTACGAGAACCCACCCGAACCATCCTGAATCACGCATCCATGCGACACGTGGAGCTGAGAAGGAGAGACACGTGGAATATACATCCAAGGACCTCCTCCTCCCATAGGCGGAGGAGACATGGCGGATGATAAAAGATGAGGAGGAGGAGCAAACGCAGAAACTATAGGATTCCGTAAAAACGGAGAAGCTGATCCAGCGTTTGAGAAATTCGCGGCTGCGTTTCGTGTAGCTTGAAGCTGAGCGCGTTTGAGTTGTTGACGTTCTTTCTTGTGAGCGTTTTGGTGACCACCTAAAGCTTGAGAGTTACCAAACTCTCTACAACAATATTGACACTCATACTTACGTTCTCCTCCTCCTCCGCCTCCGTCTCGGCTTCGTACACCACTTCTTCCGGAAGATCCTGCCGGAAACTCGCTAGGTTCCGGTGATATGGATGATTGGTTAGTTTTCATAGATTGATCAGAGAAATCTTCATCTCCATCGACGCTGAATCCAAAGAGCTTTAACCGAGAAGTAGAAGTCTTTGAACGAGAATCCATTTCCTCCATTATATATGTAAGTCTTAAAGAGAGAAAGAAAGAGAAATGTTGAATAAGGTTTATATTAATAAAGAGGAGGTGAATGAGTGAGTGCATATTTATATAAAACTGAGATGTGGACTTTGTACAGTAACATGGGAGACACTGTGCAAGTGTGTGTGAAAGATATGAGATTTTTTTTTTTTTTTTTTTTTTTTTAACTTTTAGGTTTTTGTTTTCTTCGGTATTGTTTTGTTTTTCGGACATCCCAAGAAGAAAGAAAATGAAGTTAAAAAAAAAGAACAGTGAAAGTGGGAGTTTAAAGAACGCACGAACCAAGACGACATGGATAATGGGACCCACTTGGATTTCATTTGTCTCTTTATTTTTATTTTATTTTTCAGTTTTTAGGAAGTCTTCCACTTTTATGTGTTTATGACTTTATTCTTACTTGTTCTCTTCGGGTAAAAATCTTATGTTTCCATTTACTTTTGTTTTTTTTAAGTGTTTTAATCGGAGAGAATAATTAGAATGACAAAAGAAAAAAACACTGGTAATTTCTCAAATAGTATACATGTTTCAAAAATTACTATAATATTTTTATAAAATGATTTAAGAAAAATACCATTATGTAAAAGTCGAAGTTAATTACGACAAAATTTACCGTTATTTAGTAGAATTAGTTGATGTACTACTCTAGTCTCTAGATTATTACGTTAACTTAATTATTATTGACCTACAAAATACAATGGGACAAATTTTAACAGTAATCAAGAGAGCACCGTGATATCTATAGGCTATAGCTAAGTTGGAAAATATCCTACTTACAATTTACTATAACTTTCAATTTTCTAGACCATATTGAGAGATGACAATAAATTCGATCTACAAGTAGAAGAAGAAGAACTATTACTTGTAAAACAAGAAACCATTTTGATCACACTTGCTTAGATAGTAACAACGAGTCAAGTTTCAAAGAGTTCAGAATTAAATGGAAGTAATTCCATGTGTATGGAAGCAATAATCCATAACTGTTCAGTTAAATTGAAAGTAAGGTTAGACTTAAAACCACATGTAGTGGAAACATTGATCTTTTGTATTTCCTAAAATCAATACGTTGTTGGTTGTGAGTGAACAGATATAACTTTAGCTTGAGAGTGTCTTAAGCTCTAGGAAATTTCTTGAGTTATTTATCTTTAGACTTGAATAATCAAATTTGGGGTAAAATAATGTTGGGTTTATAGGATTTTCATATTGGTAATTAACTACAATGGAGATGGGAAAATACAGATGTGTATAGTATATTTGTGGCTATAAAGGCCACTAGGCCGTCTAAATGTTTAGAAAAAATTGTATCGAATCACAAGAAACAGTGGCATTCAAGAATTTACGGAAGCATAACTTTAATAGACGTGAAATATGTATGATTACATAATCACATTATAGTATTGTATGGTTTTACTTGTTTAAATGATTTAATTATACATGCATTATTTACAAAATACTGAGATAATAAGAATTCACTGAACAAGTTGTCAATATTCTTTGTCAGTTCAAAGCTTCAAATACTTGTTGAACCTTGGTTGTTAGAAAAAAAAATAATTATGTTTGTAATTATAGTGATCAGTAAAAAGATGCCGACAGAGGGAAAGTGATCGGTAACGTCAACAAGATGAAGATGTAAACAAATATTATCATATACATAACATAGTTTGGTTTATTGAAAAATGAAAAGAAAGCACAACATAATGTGGGATGTGAGCTGAAGAGACCCTGAAGCCAAAAGTTTGAAATAAGTGAGAAAGAAACATGAGAGTCTAAGTGAAGATGTGAGAAAAATAAAGGAACAAAAGTCCCACATCTCACTTCTGCGTGGCCCATGTGTCCCCGTCGCATTATTGTGCGTATCTATATTCAGATACGATCTCACAATTTTTCAAAGTCAAATAACTTAAATTTATTGAACACCATTAGACAATCTTCATCTCTAATATTTTTAAAGGTATCTTAAAAATTTATTATTATTAAAATTAAAAACACTCATATTTTTTAGTATCTAAAAGTTTATAGGAATACATATCTCTTTACTATTCACCCATTGAAAACACCCTTTTTTTTTAAATAGTTTTATATTTAAAAACACCCACAAAGAATGACCAATATGGATGTTCTTACAATTACTTTCTTACACCTAGTTGTAACGTTTTCATTAATTATGATTATAAGTTAAAAATGTTTACAACACTTAAAGTATCAAGGAAGAAATGTGAAAGCAAAATTTTTAATAATCATAATTTAACTTGCATCCAAATATTAAAATTTTGAGACAGTAATTTATTAACAGGTTCATATTAATAATAAAGCATATAGATTACCGGACTTTTTTGCCGTTTAAATCATTCTCAACCGAGAATTATTTAACTTGTGTTTATTTAGTTTATACATCATCGATCTTTTTAGTAAATAAATTTTATAATTTTAATTGAAAATATGTAATAGATATTTAATTATGAAGTCATATTATGATTTTAAAACTTTTACCGGCATATCACTTTTAAATAGTTGTAATAAACTACTATACTTGCAAAAAAAAAGATCAACTCTAATAATACCAATAATTTTCAGTCAAACATGTATCATAATTTTGAAATCTAGATTTGAAAGGATGTTCACTTTATAATTAGTCGATGAATAAGTAAAGATACTTTGGGAGAAAATTTGCATTTGAAGACAAACCTAAGTAATGTGAATACTAACTATGTCAATTAAAAGTTGACTTTGTTAAGGGGAGAACAAAAAAGAGGAACTACCAAAAAAAAGTCTCAGATGTTAACATGTTCCCCACAAATTACGTGCCAGATGAGAAATCCTTGTTTCACGAGTGTGTTTGCGTGATTGATGTCAAGATTCATACAGTCAGTACACACATATTACTTTTTCAAATTGATTATCATATATAGTTACACATATAATTTAGATAGATATAGAGGACTCAGAGATCTGCGAATCTTACTAACTCAATCAAAAGCTAATTGTGTGGTTTCAGATTTGGTTAAGGCTTTTCTAATTTGTTCGAAAACTAAAGAAAAGTAATAATTGTGTAAACATTGATCATTTTAAAGTCTTTGTTTGGGGCTGGAGAAATGTCCCATCTTGTCTCCCTTTTAATTGTATCTTCCACGAGAATCTGCATTATACGTTTCATTTGGTTGCTTCCAGGTATCTATACGATAAATGGTAATACTGTATTGTAAACAACTTACATCATTTATTGTGCATTTTAATATTAAAATAGTATAGATTCTACGTGTGTTTTTTACTTTTTACTAAATAGCATGTTGTTTTAGTCGAGGACATTCTATTTTATGGGTTCGAATGGTGAAAACAGATCGGGCGATGTGGTTCGAGCGGATCAAGCAAATCAAGTGTGAATTGAGCGTATTGGGTGGATCAAGCAGAAAAAATGCAGATTGGACTGTTAAAAATGTATTTTGTATGGTAAACAATATAAAAAACAGTTTGAATGATAAAATTTAAAAATATATTATATAATATAAATTATAGATACAAAACTATTTAAAATAACAAAAATAATAGATTAAATTATGAGTTGGTTATATATATATATATATATTAAATTTTAAAAGGGATATATTATTTCAGCATATAATTTTTTAATTTAGTGTATGAATAGTTTTTATAATTATAATAAAATTAATGAAGTTTTTTCACTACAAAATAATAAAATAAGTAAAATAAAGAAATGTTTTATATAGATAATTTCATAATTTGATTTATATAAAATTTGATAAATATAAGAATAATTCAAGCAAAACTTATATTACAAACATAATAAATATAGTTATGTTTATAAATATATCAAAATATTATACATGAAATAAATACAAAACAACACACAAAATGACTAAAAATATTTAATATCCAGTATTATCCCAAAACATATTTGCAATATCTTATTTGATGTTGGCCATAAAATTTTCATCCGCTATCTCTGCAACTTCCACATCATCTAGATTAGTTTCATCATCTGTGTAGGTAATCTCTGTGCGTCTCATTACTTCAGCGAAATCTTCATCTGAAAAGTTCGAAATTCTAATAAAATTATGTACTCCCATTGTAGCGGTTACCATTTTTTTTTGCACTTCAATATTATATATAGGAAATTCACATAAAATCTTCCATTTTTTCTTCTAAACTCTAAATATCCTCTCAATAACAAACCACAAAGATGCATGCCATCGATTAAACAGTTCATATTTATTTTTTGGATGATGATTAGTGGTAAACTGTGACATATGATATCTTAATACTCTGTTTCGTGAAGATCTGATAGGAGCAAAAAATCCTTTTTTATTTGGATAGCTATAATCAACTACATAGTATTTTTCTTCCGGAATCATAGGAAACTCATAATCGTTTAGTTGTGCCATGCCGAGAACTGCAGTATCGTGACATGATCCTGGTGTTCAATTCCAAACATATGTGAATAACATATTTAGATCAGATATTACCATGATATTGAAAGATGTTATATCATGTCGATTCCAATATATTTCTTGTAATGAAGGTTTTACTTTAACGCATACATGAACTCCATCCATTGCTCCAACAAATCCACTGAAATATGACAAATACATGTGATCCAATTGTAGTCGCTCAGGAATCCGAAACAAGTCTTGACTTGTTAGAGTCCTGATATAATCAAAAGCAAGTAACTCAGTGGCTGTTAAAACTTCAAGAAATTTTCTCTTCACTGTCTCTTGAGTTTGTCCAAAGCGTAATCCAACATCTTTTTGAACTTCATTGTGCCCACATATCCGTAGTAACATAACCACACTCTCTTCGATGTACATTTAATGTTGGTTATAATCCATAATCCATTTGTAGAATACGACATAATGTTGTGAAATAATCAAGTGACATCCGTAACAACTGAAGACAAACAGCACTATCTACTTGTAGTTAACACCAAATGTTCCTCTATCTTGAACCACCATCTGTTAGGACTGGTCCTCTTTGAAAATATCTTTCATAGTAGTTTAGTGATGGTTGAATTATCAACTCTTCAAATTACTCGTTCTCAAAATTTCACAACTCAATTCTCTCTTCGTAACTTAGACCGTATGCTCCTTGTGATCGTAACTGACATATACAAAATGTCTGAATTTAACAAATGAGGTAAAAGCTAAATTAGATTGATAACAAATAACATTGATAAAAAATACATAACACATATCAAACCAAAACAAATATAAAATGAGATTGATCATTATTAGAAATAACAAAGCACATAAGCTATTAAACTAAAGTATTATGTTGAGTTTCATTTAAATCTGGTCCTCGTTGGTTTCTCCAGATGTTAAACAATACTCCTATTCTACGTGTTCGTGGTGTCTGTCTAGCTTCTGCTTCATTTGAAACTCATGTTTGAGCATTTGGATTATTTCCTACAAAACTTCTTAATGAAAATCCGTGTTGTACATTTTTTGTAGGAGCCCACTATCAAGAATTTGGCGATGAAACCCACTATGAAATATTTGATGTTGAACCCCATTGATGAGAATTTGGTGATGAATGGCGTTGGTCATTTGGTGAATAACCCCATTGTTGAATATTTGGAAGTGTATCCCATTGTGAAGCACTTGGTGGTGAGCTGCATTGTGGTGCATTTGGAGGTGAATCCCATTGTGGTAGATTTTGCTGTGTACCCCATTGTCATGTATTTGGAGGTGTACCCCATTGTGGAGCATTTGAAGATATACCCCATTGCGTTGAATTTGATTGTGTACCCCATTGTGCAGTATTTGGAGGTATACTCCATTGTGGAGCATTCAACGGTGTACCCCATTGTTGTGAGTTTGGTTGGCTACTCCATTGTTGACCATTTGGAGGTGTACTCCATTGTGGAGCATTTGGAGGTGTACCCCATTGTTATGGGTTTGGTTGGGTACTCCATTGTTGAGTATATGGAAGTGTACCCCATTGCTAAGCATTTGGAGGTGTACCCTATTGTTGAAAACCATGGGCCAATTGTTGAAAACCATGAGCTAATTGTCCATGTAACGTTTGACCCCATGAATTATTTATGCCGGATGATGGACTTCCAGAAAGAACACCACTTGAATTTGGACTTCCATAATGTTGCCTTGAGCCTAACCACTTCTCGCACTTTTCACCATGGCGTGTACATCCAGTTAAAGGTTCAAGGAATTAAAGTTTTTCTTCATTTGAACTTTCAGCTTTATCAATGAAATACTTTCGCCAAAATTTATCTTTTTGAAGTTCATGCATACATTTTCACCAAAAGTCAGAGAACTTTGTAACCTCCATGGCTTCAAATATATGTCTGGCCGTAGTGAATTCGTCAAAATCATCTTGGTCAAAAGTATCTTGACGTAGTTGTGCAAAACTTTGGCGTTGGAACTCTCTAAATCCAGTCATTGTATCTGTCAGAGTTGTCTCAAATGATTGTTTCCTATGAGCTGCTCGAGGACTACTTCCAAATGCAACTCGTGAGCTTCATGCAGATCTTTGTAAATTTCTTCCACGATTTACTCTCCTTCGTTGTTGAATTCTTGAAGAAGGAATTAGGATAGGAGCACAACTGAACTCAGTTGAAGGACGCGATTCATCGTCAATGTTAACATGATATACCTCTTCGTTTTCTTGGGTTTCGAGAATTTGAGTTTGTGCCATGTCACTTCTGTTTGTATCTGAGTGCACATGGTCTTCATCATTATTTACACGCTCATTCATGATCTTCGCTCTTCTTTGGTTCACAAAATATTGAGGTTGTGACTGGACATCATATAATATGAAACAACGTTGCATTACATCCCAAAATTCTGGGGGTTGTCGCTTAAGTGAACTTATGATTCTACATTCCTGATAACAATATATAAAGTTTGTAAGGCACCCAATTTTTTGGTATACCTACATTTACTAAATATATAGGTAATGAGAAATTTTTTAAATAATTACCGCTTCACGGTCTTTCCACCATTGGACAGATGCAGATATTGTGATTGTAGTCGGATCAACCGAAATACCAGTAGACAATGTTATAAGAGCCTTCCACTTCTTATATATATATTTTTTAATTGTCAAGCTTTTCTTTAAAAAATTTATAATTAACATTCATGTTGAACTCCTCATTAAACTTTCGAGTTATATACTCTCTGCCAAAAGAGTAATTATTCATAGCAATTGCTTCGTCATACAATTCAATGAGTTTTTTTTTCGTTGATAAGTCCATTTAAAATTGTCTTCATTCTATGATTATTCAAAGTATATTAATATTTCTGAAGTAAAACTTAAATAAATTAAAATATGCATACTAATTAAAATATTAAAAATTATCTTAGCTGTCGTTTGATTGTGACTACTCGTATTGATTTGGTCAGAAGAATTTGTGCTTTATCAACGATTTGATGTCATTTCTACAATATAAAATATTAAAATTAAAAACATATATTACTTTCTCACTTACATTGATTTATAATCATTTTGTACTATAAATAAATTGTCTGAATTTTATAGAGCAATATATTAATTAGAGTTCATTATTTTAATTAAATTTTCTAAATTCTTAATATTTAGGTATTATAATAAAATTTATGAAACTTATTTATTCCTATGTAAAGTATGTTTAAACCTAAACATACACATACATATTACATATTTACAAATTCAAAAACAAATATTATTAAATTAATTTAAATTTTGATGAAATTTCTACCTTAATTTTCATTCTCACACAATTTATTATTCTATATACATATAATGTTAATATATGTATATATAATATTAAAATATAAAGTTAATAACGATTATAATTTTTCTTCTCACACAATTTATCATTAACATTAAATAATAATAGTTTAATATTATAATAAAATAATAAATTTTTCATTCTCACACAATTTACAATAAAAATAATAATTTGTGGGATTATTATTTTATTATACCTTAATTTGTGAGATTCTAATTGTGGTGAGATTATAATTTTTTACCTTAATTTACATTCTCACAAAATTTATTATTATATATACATATAATGTTAATATACGTATATATAATATTTTCTTATTTTATTATAATGTTAAAATATTATTTATTTAATTTTTAAAATAATAAATCGTTATTAAATTTATATGTATAAATAAAGATTTATTATTTTAAAAATTAAATAAATAATATTTTAACATGCAATGTATTAATAGCAAAAAAAAACAATTAGTCTAATAGTATGTAATATTTTTTAATACTGTGTACTTTACTTAAAATATAAAATTGTAATTATATACTAATAAATTGAGAGAACAAGTTTTTGGCTTTATATATGATCGAAGATATGAATTTCATCTTAGCTACAATTATTCTAATTTATTACTAGTCCAAAATAATACTATTAATCACAATAATTAGTCCAAGCAACCCTCGAGATTTTGATTTAAACAAGAATTATTTTTTTCTTTAAAACTGTAAATGATAAAATTTCAAGTAAATATTGACTCTATTTTTTTCAGATTGTAAGAGCTAAATACGTAACCTTTAATATTCTCCTTTCATTGCTTTAATCAAGTGCTTTGGTTAAATAATGTTAAAAAAAAAGAAAAAATATATTTTAGTTAAAAGTATAAATTATTTTAATATCTGTGCAAAGCACTAAAACGTCTAATTTAGTGAAACGGAGGGAGTACTATTTATACAATTTATGGACAAAAATAGACAGCTTATTTACAGTTTTACCACCCCATGTGTTGTTGTAAATAGAATCCATTCATGTTTTCATCTAGAAAATTCAAACTACAATAAATACATAAAACTGATTTAGGATATATATGGTGGCATGGTATTACTATAAAGTTCATTCAAAAGTGTGTGTTGAAGATGATATTATTTTTTAAACTGAGATCACTTGATCGAGATCTCTCTTTAATGGAGCACATGATCATAGAATTCGGCTGTGCTAAAACATTTATTCTAGTGTTGTTAAACTTCGATTTTGCTTGGATACATCGGAATGACTAATACTTATATTCAAAATAACGATTCTATTTCGAACTAAATCTCATTCTAGAATTGGGATCAGAATCATCTCATTTGTATTAACAAACTAGATTCTAATACCGTATTAAGTTTTATAGAATTTTAATTCAAAACCCATCGGTAATAAGTAGATTAACTCATCGATAATAAGTAGATTAACTAATATCATTTATATATCCCATTATACTTTTGATGTTGAATTTTAAACCTTTTTTTGTTGTAAATTAGTAGGTGCTTCAAATTTTTAATTTTAGGTTAATATAACATGTATAATAGTCAATTATCCGTCTCAAAATAGATCAACTAATATTTGCGTAATCTAAATTTTGTAGAGTAGCCCTAATTTTATCTATTTGAAACGAAAAAGGATAAAAAAAAACGTAGATAATTTATTGTATTGGATGAATATAATAGTTGATTCCTAACATACGCTCCTCGATATGCAATATACATGTCATGTGGACTTCGCACAGAGAAGACCTAAACTTATTTATGTAGGTAGATTATTTTGTCACTTGTTTGGGGGAGTATTATGGTAATCATGTTATATATATGTTTTCTTATTGGAAATAATTACTTAAAGCAAAAAGATGTCCAACATGCAATTAACTTTCTGCCTTTTCTTTTTTTCTTTTAGGGGATCCAATGAAACTGTGTTTTTGACCTTTGTTAATAATGTTTAATTTGTGCTCGAGTAATATGTTCCTTTCTCATCTCCTGGTGGAACTCAAGGACTCTAATACTAGGGGGTTGTTTGTATGGATAGTTACTTATAAACACATGCAAGCATAAAGATTGGCCTATCCCGGACTTAAAAAAAACAAAGATTGGTCTATCCTATGACTAGGAAAACAAGGATTGGCCTATCCCAAAATTGATTTTAAAATGTAATCTAAGAGTTCAATTATAAGTCATAGGTTTTTTCTTGCGGGGGGACCATAGCTGCTTGTGACCACTTGACATAAGTCTTTTTTTTTACTCAAACTTGACATAGTCAATTAGTTCTTATTCTTGGTTTCATTATACTTTTTTTTTTAATCTTTTTGAATCATTGTCCCCATATGTTGTAATACAAAATGTGTCAGATTTGCTTTCTTAGCGTTTAATGAATGAGTTAAGTTTTATAGGTTCTATTTAAAACTAATTAAAAATTAGTAGACTGACTTATGCTCCGAAATAGATTTAGATTTTTTCTAGTTCAAGTTCTATAATTTTCCTATGGTTCTTCAAGATAATATGTTTTATATTCGAAATAAATCTCATTTTAGAACCGATTTATCCTTTTTTTTAAGGTTTTCGTTACGTGTTGAAGGAAATGGTGGAAGTCAAGATCTGCGGTTGAAACAATGTCAGTGGGCAGCAAAGACATGAAGCGAGTTTGGCCGACTTGGTTCTAATTTTCTCGGTCGCTGGAGCACGTCTCCTCAACTGGATTGATGGATGTTGAATCGGGATGACCGGATCTCGTCAACTTGCCGGATTGGAACATTTAAAGTTGGTAGCGGAAGAGGACATCAACCAAGATTAATTAGAGTTTTTCCTTTCTGGTTTAGTTTGAGAGAAAACTACAAAAAAATGTAAACGGTCTCAAATCATGTAAACCACAAATGATTGATTATATATATATATATATATTTAAGTATATGAGGGAAAGAAAAAATATTATTTTTTGAAGTTTTACCAATTAGAGCATCATTAATGGTAGAACCCCTCATGGGGTTCTTACTAATATTTTAATTCTAAATTTTAAGAACTTCATGCTAAGAACTCCTAAAATGATTCTAAAATAAAAACTTTTAGATACCCTCTTTTCTCATGCTAAGAATTCCTCTAATATTTATCATTATTTGTCATTATAAAATTTTAAGAACTTCTCCTCTAAGAACCTCCAATAATGATGCTCTTACAACCAGGAGCAAGTTTGGAAACTAATAAAGTGAAGAAAGAAAAGAGAGGCTATGAGAAAGGTGGTAAATGTGAGAAAGTGGGTGGACATAGGCACTTTAGGTTTCCTCCACTAATGAAGGATTACACATGTAAATCATGAATTCATATTGTCTATCTCTTGCTACTTTTTTCATAACGCCGAAATTTATTTTTTATTTTATTTTCTTATGAATTAGGGACCATAACCCATGTTGGTCCCACTTTGGAGAACACCACTGCAAAATTTCCAGATTTTCTAAACAAACTTACATCTTCTTGGGATGGGAGACAGACTTGCTAAGTCTTGGACAGTTCAGAACTGGTTTCACCAGCAATTGTCCACATAATAATTTGACCAAAGAATTATGGCTTAACTTTTACTTTCTTCTATAGATCCTCACAAAACAACTTTAGCATATGACTATATGAGTCATATGACATAAAAATAAAACTACTTTAGGCTGAGATTTAAGCAATTATGAAAAATAGTTTTAAAAAATAAAAAATGAGAAGTATTGGCCAAAATGCTTTGAGTATAAAATTTATACATTGATGGGGTTTTGTCTATTCTTGTTGGATATTAGATGATGTTTTGAATCTTTTGATATTGCAATTTAAAAGTAAAGTCGGTTGAAGTAATTAAAAACATTCGTCCATGATTATACGATTAGAAAATATTCCATTCAAAATAAAAGTTTCTTACTACTACATTTATAAAGAGCATAAATCAAAGTTAAATAATTGGCTAAACAGATATCCAGTAAAAAGAAGTGGCAACACCCCAAACACGTAGAATAATCTATGACCAAAATTGATGAAAACCATTAACCAAAAACTTTGACAATCTGAAAATAGTGATGGTATAATCTTTATTAAATTCATAATTAATCTCGACTTTCAGAATAATACAGTTAAATCTCTTCTTCAAATATTATAGACAACATTTCCGGCAAAAGTGTTATTATTTGACAAATAAAACTACCAGCTGTCCATCTCTCAATGCTCTTGTCTAGCACCATATAGGCATCCATGTCAAGTCTATCAATTTTCATAGAAATGATGTTTACATTATCATTATAAGATCTCCAAGATCAAATTTGTGCCCCACCAAAGTTTGATTAGCAGAGAAATTCAACCAATGGGGATTAAAATAAACTAATGCATTGAACTAAAGTCGCTCCAACAAAAGGGATAATTATAAAACTATAATGTAGCTAGATTTTGGTTCACAAATGCGATTAGTTTAGTCTTAACCCACACATCAGGAAGACTAGACTATTATTAAAATTTCAGAGTATGAAAGAAGACAACCAAAATTAGACATTTAATTTTTCAAGTCTAAATCTCCTTTAATGGGTATCTCCAAAGCATTTTTCTGAAGCCAACCAAAGATGGTGGGGTGTGATGATTCATCACAAAGTCCCATTATGAGTTCCAAGTGACACTTAATCGAGCAAATTAAATCTTTAATTACACTAAATTAATATTTTCTTATAGCAGATAGGCTTTAGGTTCAAAGTGGGACAAGCCAAGTGGTTACATTAACACTCACACACATACATAAATCTAAACTCTTGATGCAAACTTAATATTCGCTAGGAAAGTTGAGAAATTATAATATTAGCTAGGAAGCATCTGCTACGGACATGAAAAGCTGTACTGTTTTAAACTTATATTAAAGTTTCTGTAAATTGTATAGAAAATTTAAAATAAATTAATCATACATATATTTAAGAATTTAGATATAAAATTTTGTATTTGCCTATTTGGAAGTTCCATGCATATATTACTGTTTTTTTTATAATATGTATTATGCATGTTTAAATATGGGTGGTACCATAGCAAAAACACTACTGTAAATCATTTACTAGATGTTTAGCCAGGTTAAGCAAATACTTCGGTTAGACATCTAAAAACAATCTTGATAAATATTTTAATGTTTTTTTCTGGTTTAAATTAGTGTTTTGATTAATTATATCCAAGTTTTACTTTAGTACTCATTTCTACAATGTTCTCTGATAAAGCATTGATACATGTGCTTTACCATTAACTTAAGTATAGCTTATAAACAATTAATATGATCAAATTATTGCATTGTATAAACTATAAACTGTACCTGTGATCCGTGATTTCCAGATATAAGCCGCCACATAAATTTTTTTGTTTAAAATAAGCATCCACATTTTATGCCTCACATCGAGGAAGCAACCATGAAAAGCTGATATTTTTATTTTTATTTTTTTTAAATGAATTCTTAGGTTTTGGTTAGGATGAAGAGGTAAACAAGTCACACTGATTTGATTTTAAAATAAACAAACAATTTGTTCTTTCTCAAACAAATTTGATTTGTTAATTATAATCCCAAACACATCTACTAGTTATTATGGTCTTTAGATTGGACTAATTATAATACCATGAATCCTACTAGTTGCCATCGTTGGCTGCCGTCACAACTAAACAAAATTATTCTTATATTATGGTAGCATGTGATTTGGATCGATTTGTGCCGTGAATCGTGTCAGTGCAATGCTAAGATCTTTGGTCGCTCTTTTCTGTTATTGTTAATTCTGATTTTAAAACTCTCATTGAGTTTATCATGTCTTGAATTAATTTTTATTTTATTTTCTTTTGGTTAAATTTGAATTAATTTCGATTATGAATTTATGCTGTTTTATTGAAATTATCTATGTTTATAAGATATATAAACATTTGTATGTATGTCTCAACACTTGTTATACCGATCAAAGCGTGTTGGTGCATGTTTTTTTGGATTTTGTTGTTTTACTGAATGATTTTCTTAGTTATAGAATTTATGATTTTGTGCATGTGATTTTTTATCAGAATCATATAGTTGATGGATATATCGGTTTCTAAAATTTTGGACGTACCAGAATCTTGGTAGTTTTTCAAATGCTATCAAATGGTTACAGAAAAAAAAAATTAAGCAAAATGTTAAAAACACGAGACTTCAAAAGGACATCCTAAAATTGGTAGTTTTCAAATGTTTGCTTCAAATTTTTATGTTTTTATAAGCACTCAAATATAAATTGGTAACTACTAAAAAATCTTTAACCACAATGCAAAATACATGATCACATTGTTGTTAATCCAAAGGATTCAAATAGTCAAAACAGGTTTATCATTTTTAATGGTCGTCCTTTTGATATTAATAATATTGACATAACCCAATATAATCGCTTTACTTTCTGCGTTGATTTTAATATAATTTGACATCCTTACTACATATTGACGATATTAGTTGAAATCTAGTCATTTGACATAACGCCAAATTTAAAAATACTTTGTTTTTTGTTGTCAACTAACAAATTTAAAAATACTTTCAATAAGAAAAAGGTAACTAACTTCATGCATACGCATAAAGACTAAGGTTTGATAATAATATAAAACAATTTAGAAAACAAATCAATTTCTCTATAGTTCTTTTTATCGAATGATTTCAACGTTTCATGATCAATCCATTTGTACATCACTAATACACAAAAACCAATACTAAATTCTAAAGAAAGAACCGAATAATAAACTCATTTAGAAATTGCTCGAATGTCTTTTATTTGTTTTTTTTTTGCTTCCAAGCAAACTTGTGCACTGTTCTAGTTTAAGGGACAGATTATGTAAGAAACAAAATCTCATACTCTTTAAAAACTTACGATGAATCAATGTTGTATATATCATAAGAATTGAAACACCCCAAATTGAAAAACTTTTCTATGACCACAATAATCCTTGCTGCTATAAAAGAGCTCATGGATCTTTCTCTCTTTCTCATATCATTCCAATTAACATATTTGTCTATATAACCGCACATACAGATTTCAACTGACCACAGATCAGTTCTGTGAAATGAATAAGCAATACCAATGATCCAGATGAGATTTGAGGTACGGTACCGGTATAGGAACAAATCAACCTTTTGGTCAACCAAGCTTCTTACTATCAGATCCTTTGAGGTTTAAGTTGAACCATTTCCTTTTGGATTTATCTTTACTCTCTGTTCCGCCTTCTTCTCCTGCATTATCTGTATCGCCTTTTGATTCCTCACCCTGAGTTTTGCTGCTACTTCCATTCGTCAAGTTGTTGCCGCTTGGTGTCTTCACGACAGAGAAAGACGAATGGATTGAATCCCGTTGCTTTAGCAGTTCATCCACCTGCAGCATCATCCATTAAAGATAAATCAAACACTTTTAGAATGATGAAACAGTATGTCACAAAAGATCTGCAAGGGCTCTTGGATTTGTTCTCTGGTCTATATGCATAGCATTAGTAGCACAATGTTCACAAAAACAAGAATTCTGTTAAGATCAAATAAGAGAATAGTAGAATCGACAAGGTTTTCCTTTCTTTGTCAACTATAATTCGTTAAAGTACTCCATACGCAACCTATGAACAAAGAGCAAACCAACACAGAAAACCAAGAATAATCAACGAACTCTCTGAAGCCAAGAGGCTTCCCAACAACCAGATTAATCAGAAGGTCCCAAATCTGTGCTGCCTCCCACCAACTTATACTATTCCTGATTGTTCATCCGTGTATCAGACATCTCATATTCTATACTCTTATCTAATGCATATTGTCTTTAAAACATTGTGTATTGATCACAGCAGAAAATGCAATGAAGAATAAACTGTTGTAAGAAGATAAGAGATTCATAAGCGTACAGTTTGCTTCTCCTGGGTATATCTGTTGGTAACTTCTTGAAAGCGCGCCAAAGCCTGCAAACAAATATACCAAATCATCAGGTTACGTATCTCCCTAAATACTAACTGAGCTCAATAGCAGAAAATTACTTTTCGGTACTCTGTCTCGAATTGCCGCAACTCGTTTCTCTTTCTTAAAATCTGAGCTTCAATCTCCTTCAACTTTTCTGTTGTACACTCATAGGTCTTGGCACAGAGTGCCTCAATCGTGTAGGATGCAGTCTTAAAAAAGTTATCACCTGAAAAGTAACTAGAGACCAGTTAAACTATGATCTCAGAAAAGTTCCAGATATTGCAAAAAGAGAATAATAATTCATACCATAAACTGCAAATATATGTGTGCCAGCTTTCAATTCCGAAACCTCACAAGGTTGAAGACCTTCCAATCGCTTAAAGAATGCAGATTCAGGGTCCTTGGCTGCAGCTAACTGCACAATAACCAACATATGGATTGCTTTAATACCTTTGCATAATTCTAAGATGTCAGCTAAATATAAAAAGAAAAACATTCAGCACTTGCTTACCGCATTGACTGTTGAATCCATTTGGTATACTTGAAAATGCAAGAAATACATGCCAGCTGACGTTGCCTTGCCTGTTTTCTCACTCTCTTCCTGCAAGAACAAATTGAAGCCTCATGCTGTTGTGGAATCACCATGAGAAAAATGAAAACCATATTTTTTTTACTAGCTGAAAGTTTTCCCAGGTATTTTGTACCTGTAAGGCCAATCCATAGCCACCACTTGAATCTTGCTCAAAATAAAGCAGCTGGAAATAGACAGGTTTCGAAGTAAGCCATGGCATTAATTAGGTGAAAACAACTTTCAAGTTAGTAACAAAAAGGAATTCCGAACATACCTTAAATTTACTTTGTGTTGTTGAAGTTACTCTAACAACAACCCCTGATTCAGCTTGTTGTTCACTTATTGTAACTCCAAAAAAATGAGCACATTGCTTGTCTACCTGTTATGAGATATTACATAAATTCAGATCCAATAGACAAGGAAATGTGCCAAGAAGAAATTCATGTAATCTGATTTCACACCTTCCCACTAACTGATGTACCAATCGGAAGGGGCCTAACTGTAACAGTTCCATTCATAGCCTCTTCAAGAACATTGGCAGATACAGTAGTTTTGATAGGCACACCTAGTTTGCGGAATATTGACATTTTTAAGGTGAACAAATGTTTAATATATTGGATTCAGAAGAGGTTGATAGCTATTGAGAACCAGGAAAAAAGGTAAATAACTGCACCTGAATAACGCTGCAAACATGGTATTTACGGTTCCTAGGTTTGACAAGTCAATTTCCATGTCCATTCCTTCAGCATCAATGGCCTAATATCATGAGAAAAATCTTATTATAGCTACAAGAAAAGTGAGACTAAGCATAAAGGAAAAAAACCATACAAGACATGGTTCAATGTTCACTTATTGGATGACTTTAACAAACTATGAGCACACTGAGACAGGAAAAGAGCAAGAGTTACTCTATAAAGTGAAAGAATAGAACAAACACACTTATTCGGGGCCATTAAGTATAAAACAGGGGAGTGAGAGTGGGCTTGCCAATTATCTTTCTATTAATTCTATAAAGATCAACAAGAAACAAGAATCACCTCAAATCCTGCATTGTCATATTGCCTTCTCTTTTCTGGATCAGACAAAATGCTATATGAATAAGCAACTTCTTTGAAAAGCTCAGAAGCTTCAGGATTGTTGGCATTCTTGTCTGGATGATACCTATTAATTGTTTGAATCCAACACATGAAATTTAATGTAAAGCACCATCCAAAAACAAAGGCATTAGGACAGAACAGATGAATAGAAGAGAGAAGAAGGATCAAATCAAGTACAATAAAGTCAAAAGTATCAAAGACAATGAGAGGGTTGATATACCATTTCGAACCACTAAACTCTTTCTTTACTCAACTCACCATAGAAGAAACTTGATTAACGAGAAAAGTCTCTAACTTTCAACCAATTCCCAAACTAAGAGCTCTCTAGCTAACTCACTCGACTATAGAATGCTAATTACAATGCTTCAGCTCTAAACTAACACAAGGCTTACCATATACATACACACCAAAAGTCATTACTGTATCCAAAAACATGGAATTCATAAAATTAAAATTGAAAATTGACAATATTAACAAACCAGAAACCCTAAGAAATTGCATTTTAGATCTTTCTAAGAGAAGAGAAATCAGATAAACAAAAAAATACACATTCGCTATGATTTATAATGTGAAATTAGGGAGAAGAAGCTTACTTGAGAGCTAATTTTCTGTAAGCGGATTTGATTTCTTGATCATTAGCGTCTCTTGATACAGAGAGTACTTCGTACGGGTCCCGTCGAATCGCCGGAGACGATGACGCTTCTTCCATTTTTGAACTCATCCTTTCCAATTATATTTATTTACATAAACATTTTGTTTTATTATTTGTGTAAATAAGTAAATGTTTTAATTAGTACTAGGTGGTGGCACGGGATAATTTAATTAAGATTATGTTATTGTATGATAATAAACAAAAACAAACAAAAAATTTTTTGAGTACTTTATAAGCGTTGTTTGTATAACAAAATTTGTAACGTATATACATCATTCTATTTAATCAATGTGGGATAAAATCTATTTTACAAAAAACACAAATCTCAAGTTTTTTTTTGCATACATCACGATTTCATTTCGCAGAAATTAAAATACATACTTAAATCAACTAGAAATAAAATTATCAATAAAATTAAATAACATAATGTTTATCGAAGCCTAATCAACAAGTAATAATAATACATAAGAGAATTAAACTTTAATTTTATTACAATTTTTATTTATTTCTGATCTAAACCGGCGAAGCCTCAACACCTGTAGAGTAGGTACAAGTCTATGCTTCCTTCTTTTCTTAATGGGTTTATCTGTTTCTTCGTTCCTTTTTAGTTCTTGGATCTCTTCTTCCATAAGTTTGTTGAATATTTGAGAAAGACACTCGTCTTCTTTAAACAGATTTAAAAGAGACTTGATAAGTTCGTCTCCTTTTATGCGCCAAGATCTAAAGAGTTTCATCAAATCTATGTATTGTCTGAGTTTTGGTGGACTTAATCTTTCTCCTATGAACTTTGTTATCTTCAAAAAGTATTGTTTACATTCTTCGGGCTTGCCTTTAATCTTTGTCCTCATCTGTATCGTATAGTAAGTACAACAATATTTTTGTTTGGTCTCTTTCTTTTGATTATGGTTGTGTATTTATATGGAAAGAATCTAGTGTTTATTATATGGAAAGAGTTGTTAGGATTTAACAAAATCACACGAATCTATAACTTGGAATAAATAATTGAAATAATTGCTAAAATACTTCGATTATAATTGAAATACCCACAAAATTTTATATTGTTTTGATATTTTCTATGTAATTTTTAAAATAAATGAAAATATCGAATAACTTTCAAAGCAAGATTAAAAACAAAAGATTTAACATGACATAATAATAGGATAATCAAAGTGACTGTAGTTTAGTGGTGAGAATTCCACGTTGTGGGCGTGGAGACCTGGGCTCGATTCGCAGTAGCCACATTTTTTAAATTCTTCGTTTTTTTTTCTTTCTCTTTTGTTATGCTAGTAGCAGCCGTCAGATTAGAAGAGGCTCGAGATTTCATGCTAGATTTAATCACAGCCGTCAGATCTCCCAATACGATTCTGAAAAATATCTTCTCCCGCTCCTATCCCAATTTCAAATTTTGAATATTCGGTCAAACACCCAACCCAACCGTTGTAATATCTCTCTTTAACATTCCATTTATTCTCACTCAAATTCATTTCTTCAAAAATCCAAACGATACTCTCCTTTCTCTCTGAACTTTCCAGAAACCCTAATTTCTATATCCATTTCTCTGTAATCGCGTTTCTCTCCTTCTGGTTTCTCCCTCTAGATCTTCAGATCTACTCATATCTAGACTAGTTTCTTTCTCAGAAACTCGTTTCGTCACCTACAATGGCTACCAAACCGTTGCAAACCAGCAACAACGTCAATGTCACCAAAGCTCCAGCATCGCGAGCAGGGAAGACAATCGAAGAGATGTACCAGAAGAAATCGCAGCTGGAACACATCTTACTCCGTCCCGATACATACATCGGATCAATCGAGAAGCATACCCAAACTCTCTGGGTTTACGAAGACGAAGAGATGGTTAACCGTCCTGTAACCTACGTTCCTGGACTTTACAAGATCTTCGATGAGATTCTCGTGAACGCTGCTGATAATAAACAAAGAGATCCGTCGATGGATTCTGTGAAAGTTGTGATCGATGTTGAGCAGAATCTGATTAGCGTTTATAACAGTGGTGATGGAGTTCCGGTTGAGATTCATCAGGAGGAAGGTGTTTATGTGCCAGAGATGATATTTGGTCATTTGTTGACAAGTAGTAATTACGATGATGATGTGAAGAAGACTACTGGTGGAAGAAATGGTTATGGTGCTAAGCTTGCTAATATCTTCTCTACTGAGTTCATCATCGAGACTGCAGATGGCAAGAGGATGAAGAAGTACAAGCAGGTATGAATGAATGATTCCTTACACAGTTTATCATTTGATTTCAATTGATAGGAACTGAGATTTTTCTGGTGATGTTTAGGTGTTTGAGAATAATATGGGGAAGAAGTCTGAACCGGTTATAACCAAGTGCAACAAGAGTGAGAATTGGACGAAGGTTACTTTTAGACCTGATTTGAAGAAGTTTAACATGACTGAGTTAGAGAATGATGTGGTTGCTTTGATGAGTAAGCGTGTGTTTGATATTGCTGGATGTTTGGGAAAGAGTGTGAAGGTTGAGCTGAATGGTAAACGGATTCCAGTAAAGTCATTTACTGATTATGTTGATCTTTACCTAATTGCTGCCAATAAATCAAGGACGGATCCTCTCCCAAGGTTTGTGATATGATTGTCATTACTTAGCTATTACAATTGCGTATTTGATGAATGGATTTTGATATTTTTGAGTTTTGTGTGATTTAGGATGGTTGAGAAAGTTAATAACAGATGGGAGGTTTGTGTGAGTTTAAGTGATGGACAGTTTCAGCAGGTATGTATTTGATTTGATATTATTTTCCTCTCATGAAGATTGAGTAAAATTTTTAACAATGTTTGCTTTTTTTACTACCAGGTCAGCTTTGTCAACTCTATAGCCACAATCAAGGGTGGTACACATGTTGATTATGTGACCAGTCAGATCACAAACTACATTGTGGGTATTGTGAACAAAAAGAATAAAACCTTTAATGTGAAGCCTCACAATGTGAAGAACCATCTGTGGGTATTTGTCAACGCACTGATTGACAATCCTGCTTTTGATTCTCAAACAAAAGAAACACTGACTCTTCGAAGTAGCAGTTTTGGGTCGAAATGTGAACTTTCAGATGATATTCTGAAGAAAGGTATGGTGTGGTTTTGACCTGTTTTATTTGGGATAAGTGATGTAACTGGTTTTTAGTAGAGTGCTTAATCTGTTTTCTTTATAACATTTGTTTGTTTGTAGTGGCGAAATCTGATATAGTGGAGAATTTGCTTTCATGGGCCACTTTCAAGCAGAGCAAAGACCTAAAGAAAAGTGATGGAGCCAAAACAGGAAAGGTTCAAGTTGAGAAGTTAGAAGATGCACACGAAGCGGGGGGGAAGAACTCTAATATGTGTACGTTGATTTTGACTGAAGGAGATTCAGCTAAAACTCTAGCTGTAAGTAGTTTTGCTCTATACTCAGTCTACTTTTACCATGCATAGATTAAGCTACCTCTCTTTGTTTACCTCAACACTCAATCATGGTCAGATGGCGGGTGTGTCTGTCGTGGGTCGTAAACATTACGGTGTGTTTCCCCTACGAGGGAAGTTGTTGAATGTAAGGGAAGCCAGCACCACTCAGATTACAAACAATAAAGAAATTGAGAACATCAAGAAGATTCTTGGACTGAAGCAAAATATGAAGTACGAGAATGTTAATTCACTGAGATATGGACATATGATGATCATGACTGACCAAGTAAGTTTACAGTCTACTTCCTATCTTTACCCTCAGTGATTATTGTAAATATGGTGCAAGAGAATTTATGTCTCTGACAAAATCTTTCTTGCCTCCTTGTTCAGGACCACGATGGTTCTCATATAAAGGGGCTCTTGATTAATTTTATCCACTCTTTCTGGCCGACATTACTCAAGGTTCCATCATTTCTAGTTGAGTTTATTACACCCATTGTGAAGGTAAGTAGAACCACTTCATCCTTGCGTAATATTACTTCATCCTATAGTAGATAAAAAATGTTAACAACTGCCCTGAACAGGCTAAGCACAAGACTCAAGGAAATCTGTCATTTTACTCAATGCCCGACTACGAAGCCTGGAAAGAAAGTCTGAAGGGTAATGCAACGGGATGGAGTATCAAATACTACAAGGTTTGCTTTCTGTTGTAACTATCAAGAGAGCACTTTTGGAAAGTGCTCATGTTCTCTGAACACTAATTGTCCTTAAGACTAAAGTGCTCATGTTCTCTGAATACTAATTGTCCTTATGTCTTTCCAGGGGTTGGGTACTAGTACGTCTGAGGAGGGCATAGAATACTTTGAAAGACTTGATCTTCACAAAAAGGATTTTGTTTGGGAAGATGAACAAGATGGGGATGCCATTGAACTTGCATTTAGTAAAAAGAAGATTGATGCCCGAAAAAACTGGCTTTCAAACTATGTGGTATGGAGAATAATTGAGTTATTAGTTCTTTGCTTATAATATCTGCTTGTTCTGATGTCATTTTTCTTTTGCATTCAGCCTGGCACACAACTTGACCAGAAGGAACCAAAAATTACGTACAGTGACTTCGTGAACAAAGAACTTATCTTGTTCTCCATGGCGGATCTTCAAAGATCAATTCCCTCAATGGTTGATGGACTCAAACCGGGTCAGAGAAAGATACTGTTCAGTGCATTCAAGAAAAACTTGGTTAAGGAAAACAAGGTTGCCCAATTCTCTGGTTATGTATCAGAACAATCAGCTTACCATCACGGTGAGCAGAGTCTTGCTAGTACCATCGTCGGCATGGCTCAGGATTACGTTGGCAGCAACAATATCAACCTGCTTGTGCCAGCAGGTCAATTTGGTACACGATGTTCGGTAAGTATAGCTTATTATAGAGTAACTGTTCTCGTTTATCTATGCCTCGTACTCATCATGGTCTACATGATTGTGGCCATAGGGTGGGAAAGATGCAGCCAGTGCAAGATACATTTTCACTAGGCTCTCACCAATAACCAGGGTCTTGTTTTCCAAGGATGACGATGTCCTCCTTAATTACTTGAATGAAGATGGGCAAACAATAGAGCCAACTTGGTAATTCTTTTCCTATCTCATGCATTTGTTTTTTATTTAATTACTTACTAAGAGTAGCTAACTTAATAATATGTTAATGCTTTTCAGGTACATGCCCATAATTCCAACTGTTCTTGTCAATGGCAGTGAAGGAATAGGAACTGGGTGGAGTACTTTCATACCAAACTATAACCCGAGAGAGATTGTTGCCAATATAAGACGTCTACTCAATGGTGAAAGTATGGTGCCTATGGATCCTTGGTACCGAGGTTTTAAAGGAACAATTGAGAAAGCTGCGTCCAAAGAAGGTGGGTGTACCTACACAGCCACTGGTCTATATGAGGAGGTTGATGATACATGTATTCGTATCACGGAGCTACCAGTCAGAAAGTGGACTGATGATTACAAGGAATTCGTGAATTTATCACCCTTACTCCAGGTAAAATGCCTGCTTTAATCAGAAGGTACTGTGATATTTTTGTATGATCTTTTTTCTGACTCATTATTATCTTTCTGCAGGACCACAGGAATCACAGTGACAATGTATCCGTAGAATTTGATCTTATATTGACAGAAGAAAACATGGCGGTGGCTCGAAAAGAGGGCTTTCTGAAAGCATTTAAACTCACCACAACAATCTCTACAAGCAATATGCATCTCTTTGATAAGAAAGGTGTGATCAAGAAATATGCAACTCCAGAACAGAGTAAGAAGAGATCCAAAATGTTTAGTGCCTGTGTTTTTCTTTTCTTCTCTTTTAAGATATATTAATATTTTTACATCCCATGTTGCAGTTCTTGAAGAGTTCTTCGAACTCAGGCTTGAATACTATGAGCTGAGGAAGGTTAGAAAATCATTAAACTATGATTCAATCTTTCAGTTTTAGTTATTATAAAGCAATGATCTAACTGTCTGATTTATACAGAAAATTAGGCTGGAAAATCTGGAACTTGAGCTGCTGAAACTAGAGAACAAAGTGAGGTTTATTCTTGCAGTTCTCAGTGGAGAAATCATAGTGAACAGGAGGAAGAAAGCTGAACTTGTTCAGGAGTTGAGAGAGAAAGGGTTCACACCATTCCCGAAGAAAGCCGCGCCTGTCGAAGCTGCAGTTGCTGGAGCAATCGACGATGCAGCTGAAGAAATTTCAACGGTTCCTGAACCAAGCTCTACTGCGTTTATACCCGGCTCAGAATATGACTACTTGTTGGCAATGTCCATAGGTACATTGACTTACGAGAAAGCCGAGGAGTTGCTTGCAGAGAGAGATAAAATGATTGCAGCAGTTGCAGAGTTGGAAAAAACCACACCGAGAACACTTTGGCATAGAGACCTTGAGGCTCTTGACAAGGAGCTTGATGTAAGGATTCTCACAACGCTTCACATAGAAAATTTGGTAAATTTGTCATCATTGATACATCTTTTATTTTTTCTGCAGAAACTTGATTTGAAGGATGCTAAAGCTGAAGAAGATAGAATGGCTAAAAAGGGAAAGGCTCGCGGAGCAATGAAAGGTCGAAAACAGCCAGCAAAGAAAGCGGTAACAAAGAAGCCCACCAAGAAAGCCATTGAACCAGAATCTTCCAATTCAGCAATGGACACAGGTTAGTTTTTAGTCTCTCATACTCGAATTCTGTTTCATTGCATCTCTGTTTTCTTGTATGGGATCTAATAAAACCTTTTCTTGATTCTTTAAAGATAACATCGTAGCGGAAGTGGTGAAGCCTAAAGGTAAACAACCAGCAAAAAAGAAAGCTCCAGCTGCAAAGGTGATTTGATCTTTCTTTCAGATTAAAAAAACCAATCAAATCTCTTAAGTGATTAAAAACTGAAACTGAAGTGTTGCTTTTTGTTTTTGCAGAAGGTTGAGGAGGAAGATGACATGCTTGATCTAGCTCAACGACTTGCTCAATACAATTTCGGCTCTGATTCAAGCAGTAAGAGTGTTAACTAAAACAAACTATATAAATTTGAAAGTCTTTGTATGTTTAAACTCATTGTCTTTGCTGTGGTTTTTATCAACAGAGACAGCTGAAGCATCAAAAGCAATAGCTTTGGATGACGATGATGATGATGACGACGTAGTCGAGGTTGCACAAGCAAAGGGAGGAAGAAAACCGGCGGCTAGTAAAGCTTCGAAACCACCGGCCGCAGCTCCGAGAAAGCGAGGACCAGCGGGGAGTAAGAAGCAGCCGGAGGTTGTGGCTATTGGTGTGTCACCGGAGAAGAAAGTGAGGAAGATGAAATCATCTCCGTTTAACAAGAAGAGTGGTTCAATGATGGGGAGGTTAGCTACTACTAGTAACAATAAG
>CM051366.1:16029854-16104854 GCA_028015245.1 Cardamine occulta
GAAGAGGAGAACAGTGAGAGTGTGGTTGGAAACTCGTCGTCGGAGAAATCAGGAGACGTTGCGGCGAAGTCGAGGCCTCAGAGAGCTAACAGGAGGAAGATGACGTATGTGTTGAGTGATTCTGAGAGCGAGTCCGGGAAGGATTCTGAGTTTGATGACATTGAAGACGACGAAGATGATGAGTAGAGTGAGTTGAGAACTAGCTCGGTTCTTTGATGTAATAATTCGATTTCAAACTTTTCTCGACTGTTCTTTTAGATTGGTGTTATTACTGATGAAAGACTTATTGTCTATCTCGTGGGATTTGTGTTTGGCTCAAACAAAACTCATTGTTCTCATAACTTTCATTCATCTCTTGCTCTTTGGTTTGATTAATTAAATAGAAAAAGACCAAAATGGCCCACACTGTTGGGTTGAGAGAAGTATTATTGCTATTACACTATTTATTTTACATCAAACGGTATGTGAAATTAAAGAGATGTTTTGTATCAGTTCGTTTTGGATTTAGATGAATATTTCATTAAGTCCACGATCACAAGGATTCAAAGATACAACTTACGCACACATATTTCAAGACTACTTGGGAGAGCATCAGCAAGAAACCAACTAAGAAACAATGATAATTCTGTTAATATATAAATGTAACAAACAATGAATCAATATATATCAAAACACTCAATTTGAGAAAAATCTCCTATGCATACAAATCCATCCATCCATCCACCATTACAGAGCTTTTGCATCTCTATCAAACCATTCCCATGTATATTGCCTACATAAAGCACCCTAGTGACCAACAGTTCACTGAGATTCTGTCGAACAAATGACCCACAACCAAATCTGTATTTTGGTCAACCAAGCTTCTTATCAGATCCTTTTAGGTTAAAGTTGAACCATTTCCTCTTGGATTTGTCTTTACTCTCTGTTCCACCTTCTTCTCCCGCACTATCTGTATCTCCCTCTCCCTGAGCTTTGCTGCTACTTCCATTGCTCAAGCTGTTGCCGCTTGGTGTCTTCACGACAGAGAAGGACGAATGGATTGTATCCCGTTGCTTTAACAGTTCATCCACCTACACCATCATCCAAAATAGACAAATCAAACACTTAACGAATGATGTAAAAGTATGTTAGAAAAGATCTGCAAGTGCTCCTCTGTGGTCCATATGCACAACAGCTCTTCTTTAGAAACACTGAGTGCTAATCAAAGAAGAAAATACAGTAAGGAATAAATTGTAATATAGAGAAAAGAACGTACAGTTAGCTTCTCCTGGGTATATCTGTTGGTAACTTCTTGAAAGCGCGCCAAAGCCTGCACACGAATATAGCAAATCATCATCAGGTTAGATGTCTCCCTAAATACTGACTTAGCTCTCAATATTAGAAAATTACTTTTCGGTACTCTGTTTCAAACTGTCGCAACTCGTTTCTCTTTCTTAAGATGTTAGCTTCAATCTCCTTTAACTTCTCTGTTGTATCCTCATAGGTCTTGGCACAGAGTGCCTCAATAGTGTAGGACGCAGTCTTAAAGAAGTTATCACCTGAAAAGTAACTAGAGACCAGTTAAACTAAGGTCTCAAAAATGATCCAGCTATCCTAAATAAAGTAATACTTCATACCATAAACAGCAAATATATGTGTGCCAGCTTTCAGTTCCGAAACCTCGCAAGGTTGAAGACCTTCCAATCGCTTAAAGAATGCAGATTCAGGGTCTTTGGCTGCAGCTAACTGTACAATAACCACAATGTTGATTGCTTTAATACCCCCTTTACTGGCTCTACATATTCTAAGATGTCAGCTAATTATGAAAGGAATAGAGCTCAGAACTTGCATACCGCGTTGACAGTGGAATCCATTCTGTACACTTGAAAATGTAAGAAATACATGCCAGCTGATGTCACCTTGCCTGTTTTCTCACTCTCTTCCTGCAAGAACAAATAGTAGCTTGATGATAACCTTTTTGAAGAACTAGCAGAAAGTTTTCCCCTTTTCTCATCTTAAGACAATTTAGTAAAAGTGTAATACTAAGAAAAATATTCTTTTGATACTAAGAGCAACATTATTTATACCTGTAAGGCTAATCCATAGCCGCCACTTGAATCTTGCTCAAAATAAAGTAACTGCAGAAGGACAGCTTTAGAAGTTAGTCATAGCGTTAATTAGGTGAAAACAACTTACAATTTAGTGGAAAAAGACAAGGAGCATGGACTGAATAGATGAAACACTATCAGGAAGGTCACTAATGTCAATCCGAGCATACCTTAAATTTACTTTGTGCTGTTGAAGTTACTCTAACAACAACCCCTGATTCAGCTTGTTGTTCACTTATTGTAACTCCAAAAAAATGAGCACATTGCTTGTCTACCTGTTATGAGATATTACATAATTCAGTTCCAAATACCTAAGGACATGAGGTTATTGAGGTAAGAATAAAGTCGTGGAATCTGAGTTCACACCTTCCCGCTAACTGATGTTCCTATAGGAAGGGGCCTAACTGTGACAGTTCCATTCATAGCCTCTTCAAGAACATTGGCAGATACAGTAGTTTTGATAGGCACACCTAGTTTGCTGAATGTTAACATATTTAAGGTGAACAAAAGTTCAACATAGTGGAATCAAAACAAATTGAATTCTTAAGTGAACCAAGAAAAAAGGATAAATAACTGCACCTGAATAACGCTGCAAACATAGTATTTACAGTTCCTAGGTTTGACAAGTCAATTTCCATGTCCATTCCATCAGCATCAATGGCCTAATACCATGAAAACACATCATATTATAGCTACAAGAATATTATGTTGACAATGGACACTAAACATTGAGAAACTTGTTATTGTCTTCTTATGAACATACACACAGACAACTCTATTTCTATTGACACTTAAGAAGACCAACAAGAAACAAGTATCATCACCTCAAATCCTGCATTGTCATATTGCCTTCTCTTTTCTGGATCAGACAAAATGCTATATGAATAAGCAACTTCTTTGAAAAGCTCAGAAGCATCTGGATTATTCGCATTCTTATCCGGATGATACCTATCCATTGTTTTGGATCCAACAAAGGCAAATTAATCAAAGTTTGTACCAATCTCAGATTTTTTAATATAGCAAACAACAAAACCCTAAGAAATTGCATTAAAAAGCCATGAAATTGAAGCAAAATCAGATAATCTTACACATTTACTAATTGAAATTTAGGCAAAGAAGCTTACTTGAGAGCTAATTTTCTATAAGCGGATTTGATTTCTTGATCATTAGCATCTCTTGATACAGAGAGTACCTCGTACGGGTCTCTTCGAATCGCCGGAGCTGACGAACCTTCCACTTTCTTCGCACTCATCTTTACACACCTTCTCCGATCAAATCTTCGCCTTTACTTATTTCAATCACAATTTGACCTAGAACAACACGGTTTAAGGTATCTTGAGCAGAGAAATTGGACGAATTTTATGGAATTGAAACGATTAAAAAAAAACAGAAACGAAGATCTAAAGCTCGCCAAATAAGAAGGATTGGGGAAGAAGATCGAAACAAGGGTTTCCTGGACAAGTCAAATTTTTTTTTTTTTTTTTTCGTGTGACGTGACGTAATATCTTATTGATTTTGTTTTTCCTTTATTTTTATTTTTGGTTAAAATCTAATTTCCCATTTCTTATTTATTGATTTTGTCACGGACATTATTACGTAATTTTTTAGCTAAATAAGAGTCATTACATTATTAATTAATCCAAGTGGTCTAAAATGATTATTGAGGTTTGGTTACTCACAAAATTCGCATACACTAGTTTTCAATGTATTTTTAAATTTAAAATAGCAACAATGATGTTAAAAGTACCAAATTTTTATCAAAAAAAAAAAAACAACGATGTTAAAATTAAGAGGATAGAGAAATATGCATATTGGTTTTAGGAGTAAATCACACACACTCTTCAAAGCTTCAGAACCTGTTTATAACCATTAACAAAAAAACAAAATTGAGCCGTTGAGAAAATATTTTCAAAAGGAATATATCTAATTTGTATTGGTTTTGAGGAGAGATTATATTTTATATTAGGTTGAGAGAAACCATAATCTTATGTTGAAAACATTCAGTTCATAAGATGCGTTCAAATCATTGGCTATCATGATTTTCCTTAATCAATCACGTCCATAAATCGAACGATAATTATGTGTTGAATCTTATTTGGTTTTTTCTTCAAAAAATTAGTTCAACAATTTATTCTTATTTTACATATGCAAGTATGCGTGTGTGTGTGTGATTAGAAATGCATGACGGTAGATGAAAATATGAGCAAATTATCCAAAGCAGTCGGCAAAAACTTGCGACCAAAGAGAAAGCAAAGTTCACTATCACCACAACTCTTACTCCTTAGCTCTTCCAAGAACTTCACATTAACCTCCGACTCACCAAAAGATCTAGGGTGTGCCCCATTCTTGCTCCAGTCAGCATACGTCAGCGTCCGGTTCGAGTTACGCGACCCGAGGCTCGGCCTCACGTTGAGTAGCGTCTGGATGTAGTGCTCGTCCGGGACGAAACAGTAAGCGTTAAAGATAGGCCAGTAGAACGTGTCGGAGACAACCTCAAGGGCCATGGCTCGGTCTAGCTCAAACCATTGAGAGCCTTTGCGAAACTGGTCCAAGTGGATGTGGGGATACATGCGGCTGTTGTAGCGGTGGCGGCCAACGGGGAGCTAGGTCATAGGACTCGACGTGAGTTTGAGTTGAGTCAATGAGGTAAGAGTAGATAATTGTGAAGTTGAAGAGAGGGATGCATGATTCGGAGAGAAGAACAAAACGTTCGTTGTTGATGTCTAATAAAGCGTTTGCTAGTAACCTTAGTTCTGCTTCGACCATATTTGTCTTTCCCCAATACACTGTCTGCATGCATTTATAAATTATGAAGTTGGATTTTAATCTATTTACAAAACCTATTTAACTAAAAGATGGGCAAAATCATTATGTTATCCCAGGAACTGTGTTATCCGGCTAATCCTAAAATGATACGGATCATAAATGTGTTGATCTATATATAAACAATTATAAGAAAGTATCATAATCATTATGTTATATATATATATATATATATTTGATTTGTTTTCGTTTGGTTATTGGTCATAACGTTATTTGTCTTTTTTCCTAACAAATGATAAATATATATGGTGTGGGAAGCTGACCTTGCTTGGAATGCGACGGCCATGAAACACAGAGCCTTGGGTATGTACGCCTTGGGATGTTTAAGAAAGCGCTAGGCGCTAAACAGGTGGTGGTGACCCTTCGTCTAGCACCTAGAACGCTTAGTCGGGGCCTAGGCTATTGTAGGCGGTTTAGACGGTTTTAGAATAAACTATACATATACATATATAAATTAACAAAATATGATATAACATAATAAAATTATATAATAGAATAACTTCAAATTTTCAAATGAAAAAAAAATTTAAGACTGAATTTAAAGTTCATCATTTTTTTATTTTAAAATCACGAAAAATTCTATTTTTTATTTTATTTAAAAGTTCTCAAGACGGCGAAAAAAAATTTCTCAAATTTTAAATACAACATTGTTTTGTGATTTTAAGTTTTATTTATCAAAAAAATTACATTTTTAAATTATTTTAAAAAATTGAATAGATATTAAACCCGCATAGCCCGCCTAGTGACCGCTTAATTACCGTATAATCCGTCAAATTCCTACCGTCTGCCTAATATGACCGATTTTTAGAAAATCCAAACAGTCTAGGGGCGCCTAGCGCCTATGCGGCCGCCTAGACCGCTTTTTTGAACACTGACTCCTTGTAAGATGGATTGTTGTGAACGTAGATATTGAAAAGATCTTCATGTCCTCGAAAGAACATTTCCCAAAGAGGAGCCAAAGGTAAAGGCCCCTTTGATAAAAACATGAAAGCAACCTTTGGGGTTCTAGGAAAAAGGTAATTCCTTATCTTGGGAACCATTGAAGCTCTCCACAATAGCTCTTTGTCTTCCAAATTGTGGGTGATGTTCTTTGATGGCCTCGGAAACATTTCGAGCCCATTTTCCTTAGATGAAAGAGAAGGACAAGGAGGAGGAGGAGAAGGTGAAAGACAAGGAGGAGGATGTGGAGGAGGAGGGGGAGGAGGAGGAGATGGCGAAGCATGACACTATAAGAAAACACGCTAGAACAGACGGAAAAATCCGTCGGAAATCTGTCAAAAATTGTAACGGATTTCCGACGGATTTCAAATCCGTCGGAAATAGTCTGATGGATTTCCGACGGACACATTTCAGACGGATTTCCGACGGATTTCTGACGGATATATAATTTTATTAATAATATTAATAATATTTAATTTATTGTAATTAATATTAATTAATTGTAATTAATTATAATTAATATATAAAATTAATTTGGAATAAATATAAATTAAGATTTAAAATTATAATTATAAATAAATTTTAATTATAAAATTTTAATTATAATTAAAATTAAAATTAAAATAAAAAAATTAAAATAAAAAGAAAAAAGAAAAAATGAGTAACATAGCATACTACAAACATATTTCAAGTTAAACGGATCGTAAAAGACCACGAAACCACAAAACCATCTGAAATCCGTCGGAAATGTCCGACGGATTTCCGACGGTTTTGTGGTTTCACGTGTCTCGTTCTAAGGTTTAGTCTGACATATGACTTGACAAGCCGAAAAAACAAATTTCGTCAAAAATCCGTTGGAAATCCGTCACAAATCCATCACAAATCCGTCACAAATCCATCAGAAAATTTCAGATGGATTCCGACGAAATCGTCAATTTCAGACGGATTTCCAACGGAATATAAATCCTTCGGAAAATTTCAGACGGATTTCCGACGGAATCGTCAATTTTCATGTCTATCGGAAATACGTCGTAAATCCGTCGGAATTTTCCGACGGATTTATATTCCGTCGGAAATTCCGTCGGTTTTGCGGTAAATTTCTTGTAGTGTGAGGAGGAGGAGAGGTTACGATGAAGAGTTGGGAGACATTTTGGATGGTTAGCGACGAAGGAGAATATAATGCTTGTAGTGAGGAATGAACAATGATTCCTACTATCACGCCAACGGAAAGGATGAGGAAATACAATAGGAGAATGAGAAAATGGTTCATTAGTGCGTTGAGAAGCTTTGTTACTACATATGATGACAATGATGATGAGTTTTTGTCCTCTTGGATGCGCATCTCCGAGTAAGAGATACAGGTGTAAGAGAACTCTTGTTTTCAATGATTTAAGGGGTTAAGAGAACTCTTGTTGTCAGATCTAGATCTTATTTGGTCTCTTCTTCGAATGAAACTATTTTATGTATTTCCATGCAATTTTTTTTTTCAGTTCTGTTTCTCAATCATCTTTCGTTGTTATAAGTGGATATTAATACTTAATGGTGATTTGAATGTTTAACTTGTAATTTCGATATTTAGTCTTTTTTTGTTAAAAACGTTTAAGTTTATTGCTTGTACGCATTACATATCTACTACATGCATGGTTTCTTTCTTTTTTTTGCCCATAAAGATATTGTGGCTGATGTATATCTATTCAACAATCTATTCCGAAGTTATTGTTTTCTGGTAATCGTCCACAACACATTCTTAAAACGCCCATGTTAACATTTGCAACAATTCATTGTATAAATTTAAATGAGATCGTAATGAAAGCGATATAATATATATATATATATGAAACTTAGCAGTACAAGTTAAACCTGAACTGGGGTTTCTTATAAATGTTGAAGTGAGTTTATTACGAGTATGAAATGACGCGGCTATAAAAGCAGGGTTGTGCTGATTTAAAAACCACTAAATTTTACTGTTTATAGATAAAGATGTGAATTTCATTTACCCGACGTTTATAGTATGCAATATTTAGACTTGATACCAACTCTCATTAATAACTTTTAAGCAATTTAGATAAAATCATAAAAATCAATAGGTAAACTGAAGAAAAAAAAATACATAGTGGGCACAATAATAATAACCACTAGAACCATAAAAAATATATTCTCCAACATGGCAATACATCTTCCAAGCTTGTTGAAATCATTGATAAGACACTCTGCTTCGGCATCTCCTCCTTACATTATCCCCTGACTGGAAGTATGGTGTTATGTTGTAAAGATGGATTTCTACGAGAAGTCATCGATCGGACAATTCCTCATGGTCGTTAAACGCATTTTAATTTGTTTTTTGGATCAGTTTTAAGTTTGTTATTGAAACATTTGTTTACAAATTCTATGCTCATGATAAATAAATTTAACATTTCATTAAAAAAAAAAACATATACTCTTATGTTGCGACATGGCAACATATACTCTTTTTTTGTCGGATACTCTTATGTTGCAAAATTGCAACATATACATGGAAACATAAAAAAAAAACATACACTCTTTTCTATTCTGTTTTTTTAGTCTCTTACCTCTTTCTCTTTGGACTCAAAATCTGTTTTGTTTTTGTTTTTTTAGCTAAAGGTATCAAATATTGTTTCCTTAAAACTTTATTAAGGCTCCAAAAGGTGAAAATATATTAAATGGTATGAATCGAGCGGATCAGACGAATCAAGTGGAATAAGTATGAATCAAGCGAATCAAATGGTCCAAATATATGTTGAATGATGAAAAAAATAACAAACAGTTCAATAAAATTATTTAAATAGTAAGACAATTAAAGGATAAACAATTTTACAAAATAATATACATATTACTATAAATTATGTTAAATTCAAAATTATCTTATTTTCATTTTTTAAACATATCATTTTTATTTCTTTTAAATTTTATTTCATATTGTTATAAATGTATCAACCTTATTTAGTTTTTTATGTTAAAAATACTAACAAAAATGTAATAATCAAATATATATATTTATAATAGAGAAATGCTGTGAAATGCATTATTTAAAGTCTTTTCTAAATGTACAATTATTATAAAAAATCAATAATACCACAGATTTTTATTGTATAAAATAATTATTTACCCTAAATAAATTACAAATAAAATTAAAAATTATGTTTGGACTCTCCTTTCCAATTTAATATTTACATTTTAAATTATTTTATGAGTTCTTTACTTCTTTATAGATTGAAGAAGAATGATTTAAGTAATTTAAGTACACTATTTAAAATACTGAAAAAGGATAATAGCAATACAGATTAAAAATAGATAATTAAAGTATAAAAATATCTTACTGAAATATACTTGATAAAAATTTGGGAAAATGGAATGAAATGGGATAATTTTGGAATCTAGAAACATTATATAATTTACTAATATTGTTCAACATAAATTAACAGAAAAAAAGAAAAAAAAATACATTGCATTCCAAAACCCCAAAATACATCAATTTTTGTGTGCATCACTGTTGCTTGCATTCCACTTATTTTTTCATAAAATAAAAAACAATTTTGGTTCACAATATATTTTATTATTACATTTACGATACGCACGTTAACATAAAACCATCGTTGAATAAGAACTTAATTTTGTGAAACGTGGACAAAAAAGATCCATCTTTAATCCATACTAGTACCACACTTTCACTCAAAACCTAAATATAACAAGTTTCATTGATGATATAAAAAAAAAGACAGTATATCCATGTGGGTGAAAAAAAAATCTCATAGAAATATTAGCGATTACTGTATCTAATATATTAATTAAAATTTTGAAATTTAAATTAAATTGAAAATTTATTATGTATTTCTAATCGAGAAAAAAAAATACCGAGGGTATTTAAACACAGAATGCATAATCTACAACTGAAAGAAATTTCGTTTTGTTTCTGGAAGTCAACCTTGCGAATTCTAAACAGAAGTAAAAGAAAAAGAAAAAAGGAAGTAAAATACATGTTGCACTAAATACTAACAATAAAATTGTTTGGTCAATTTACGTGTAAAGTTGATTGCTCACTGTTTGAAAGATGTAGAATGAAGAGATTATACTTGTGTAACACGTGGCATCAATCCCGGAAATCCTAAAAAATGAAACTAACAAATACTACTAGTTTGACATTACTACATTAGTCTAATGTGACATAATAAAATCAGTTGAGAACCGTCAGATTAGACGAAGACTCGTGATGGCTGAAAGTTTGTGGCACAGCTCCTTGGGTTCACTAACTTTATCGATATCGAGCTACTTCATTTTTTCACTATACATATGTATATTTGATAACCATCGATATTCTCATGACTAATAATATTAGTTTATACATAAATTTTGATAGAATTTTAGATTTATCGTTGTTCCATTGCAAATTCGTGATGTAACTTAACTGGTATTAAAAAAATTAGTAAAATTGCTACTGGAAAGAACTAGTTTGACATTTATAACTCTTATGCATGATATGACATTTTAATGTCTAAGACATCAGACTATAGATTTATTATTATTATGTGATAATGAACATATATTTTTATAAGTTTTGAAACACGTGTAAAAAAGTTTATTTATACCAACGTCTTACTCCAAAAAAATAATTCAATTTTGACTCCAAACCAAAAAACAGTTGTCAGTTTATATATACAGTAATTCCTTTTCTATAACGGTAACACATATTTAGTTTCAAAAGTTACTAAAATTAATTGAAAAAAACCGTCACCTTATTTAAGTTTTCCGACGTTATTTCCCTTAAAACTTATCAAAACTGGCGGATTAGCATTTATTTTCATAATTTGATATTGTACGAAAAAACTTAATGCAACATATTGGCGTTTTTCCTGTTTTTTTTGTACTACAGTATTTATTTATTTTGACAGCTTTCTTTTTACTTTATTTAGAATAGTAGATATATCAAATATATGTCATTATGATAAATATATAATTTTTAATGTTCAAAATTCTAAATCTATTTCAATATTAAGTAATAATCCATTCAGTTATTTACCAAATCGTACCATGAGTTATTCTGCTAATAAACAAAATCCAAAATTCCAAAAGAAACCACCAGTAATATTACCAATGAAAATAATCCGCCAAAAATCAAGTAATTCTACCAGATTTCACTTACATCCTATAAAGTTTTTCCTCTTTTTGACGACAAGAAAATTCCATGGTTTCCATCCCAAAAATAAAAAAAAATCATACTTCGACAAAAAAGAAAGCTTAACAAAAATATAAATAGAATTCTCCACTTATAAAAGTGGTCTCGTATCTCCTGCCCTTAAAGCAAAGAACTTAATTGTCTCTCCTTCTCCATTCCAAAACCTTGTAAGATCCATTCAATCCTCTTCTCAAACAACAACAAAATACAAAAACAAAACTCTCTCTCACGATGAAGAACCCCAAGGACCAAAACTCATCACCATCTCTAGCTGCAAAGCTTCTCAATGCTCAATACCATCATTTACTAAGTTTCCTTTCATATTCACTTATTCTCTGTATTGGCATTATCATTGGCATCCTTCTCCATTCCTCTCTACAAGACTTCTCTTCAACTTCTTCACTCAGCATCCAACGCATCTCTCAGCTCTTATTCGTCTCCTCTCCTCCTCCTCCACCACCATCTCCTCCTCCTCCTCCTCCTCCTCCTCCTCAGCCCGAGCATGATGGGCTCAAACGGTTTCTAAGGCCACCGGAGAACCTCATGCATGACATGGAAGACGAAGAGCTTCTTTGGAGAGCTTCAATGTCCCCCAAGATTAAGAATTATCCTTTTCCAAGAACACCAAAGGTTGCTTTCATGTTCATGACAAAGGGTCATTTACCTCTAGCTCGTTTATGGGAAAGATTCTTTCGAGGGCATGAAGGTCTTTTCAGTATATATGTTCATTCATATCCTTCTTATAACCAGTCCGATCCCAAAGATTCCGTCTTCCATGGCCGGCATATTCCTAGCAAGGTCAGCTTCCTAATAAAATCATAGATTTTTTTTTTCCTTTTTTGGGTCAAATTACATTGGAGAAAAAATGTATTTAAAAAATGATTTTGTGTCATTATTAGTTCTTAGAAATATGAAAATGTCAAATTTGACATTTTGTCCTAACATATCAAAAAAATCTTAAAGAAATGCCAACAATCTTATTCTCTATTAATATCTCTCAAAATTGGTGTGCTCTTGTTGTAAACATGCTCTGACTGAGATTGAGTAATTATCAAACAAAAATCTCATACTAAAAAGAATAAAACTCATAAGAAATTGTGAAGGGGAATGTTAGATTATCTTGCCCAATACGGTTACTTTTTGTTAAATAAATTATTATACCTTTAATCAAGCAATTATTTGTGGTCCGTCGGTGCAGTGTATCATATTATATAATTCAGTATATTGCATGGTTTCGTTTTTTGTTTTGTTTTGGGTTCACTATTGCATAGTTTATTCATTAGTTAACATATCGCTTTTGCCACCAAGTCTTGGAGGCACAAACGCATGTACCAGATAAAAACGTAAACAGGGGTATTAGTCCTTAATTAAATTAATTAGTTGGCACCAACGCATGTACCCTAAATAAAAGAATCAAATCCCAATTAATTATTTTTCCTAATTTTTTCACCGTGTGAGATTCATCAATCTTCTCTTACGATGTGACTTTTGTTGAAGGCGGCTAGTTTGTCTCTTTTATATCTTGTTATTACAAGGAAATATCTGAAAGACTCGTTAATAATTTAGAAATTTCTTATAAGTCAATCGAAAGCAACTCCTTATTTTGTTTTCTTGGTCCATTGTTACATGCGGTCCAATTTGAATATGATTTTATATTAGGGAGGTTACATTAATGGTCCGATATTTAGAAATTTATGGTATGTACATGTACTATTTTTTTTATTTTGATGGATAAGTGAGTTGGAAAATCATTTCACTAGTCGATTTGATTCAGAAATATTTTAGCAAAATCTAGTATTTATATTTCAGAATTTGAAAAATAAAACTAATCTTTTTTTTTTCTGGTTATTTATTGATAATGCAGAGAGTTAATTGGGGGTATGTCAATATGGTGGAAGCAGAACAAAGATTACTAGCAAATGCTTTATTAGACATATCAAACGAAAGATTCGTACTTCTTTCGGAATCATGCATCCCTCTCTTCAACTTCACTACTGTTTACTCTTACCTCATTAACTCAACTCAAACTCACGTCGAGTCCTATGACCAACTTGGTGGCGTTGGACGTGGGCGATACAGCCCTCTAATGCAGCCACATGTCCAGCTATGCCACTGGCGCAAAGGCTCCCAGTGGTTTGAGCTGGACCGTGCCATGGCCCTTGAGATCATCTCCGATAGAATATATTGGCCTCTTTTTTATAGTTATTGCCACCATGGCTGCTACGCTGACGAGCATTACATCCCTACGCTTCTCAACATCAAACGAAGCCTAGGTCACCGCAACTCGAACCGGACTCTCACGTGGGTCGACTGGTCCCTAGGTGGGCCACATCCGAACCGGTTTATAAGACGCGAGGTGACTGCGGAGTTCTTGAAGAGGCTGAGGAGTAGTGGTGAGTGCTTCCACAATGGAGAGAAGACGAATATTTGTTATTTATTTGCTCGCAAGTTCTTGTCTACTGCTCTCGATAGGTTGCTCAGGCTAGCACCGTCTGCTTTACATTTCTGATCATATATTCTTCTTTTTCAAATATTTTTTTATTTTTCAATTTGTCACCATAATAATATTTTATAATCTTTTGATTATTCGTATTGTTTTGGGGTGATTCATCTATGTACATTCTATTTAACTTATTCTTTTTTTAATTCCGTAATATCAGCCGACGAAAATAAGCTTCATCAACGACTAACATAGTAACATACTTATATTAGATATTTTATGTTTATATAGTTGACTATCGTGTAACTCTATGTATGCTATAAAGAAGAAAGCGACAATGTTACATAATCTACGATAACATCCGCACATGCTTCCCACATAGTTCTCTATAAAGTCCTTTCTAGTTTCTATCGTCCGAGAAGTCAGAATAATGGACCGGACTTCATGGCATCATTTAGGCCACATCCCAATTTTCTAGAGTAAACACATCCTTAGTTGTTACCTTGACTAGGCTGATGATTGGTATGTAGATGATTGTTGAATGATAGACTAGTTGATTCATAAAATAGTATAAACATTTGAGTAGAATACATTTTTTGTTGATTAATTATAATTAAAACGCTTAAGAAAAGTTTTTTAGATAAATAATTTTGTAAGTTATATATTTCGAACATGTGCAACATTTTACATATGTAGCCAAAACATTTTTAAAAAGCACAAAATGTAAACTTTGCTGTTGCAAATGGTGAAAAATAGCATAATCACGTTTTCAAAAAATAAACGCTTATACCATTCATTAGTCATCACCTACGATTATTGAAAGGCAATTTGTATTTGCATTTACATAAAAAATTAAAACAAAAGTTTTAAATTATGTTCATTTTCGTTCCATTAAAAATTAAAAATTGGGACGGGAATAGGAAAAAAAACGAACAAGAGGATGGGAATTCTTGTTTATCCTATTTTCAATTAAACTATAATACTATTACTATATACTAAAATTATAATGAGGTAAATTTTATTTATAAGGTAGTAGTGACTCAGGTCGTAACATGTGGATGCCAAACTTGTATGGGAACTTTGCAAAAACAGAACCCTCGTCTCAATATCAGTCACAAGACCTCAAATCTGACATGAATACAGATGAGTTGCTATACAGTTTCTAACGTGAAACATGTGCACAATTTTGATAAATCTCCCTGACTTATCAGCCATGCTTGTTCTAATAATGTGATCTAGAGTTGCTACTAACGAACACATAGTTCACACGGAAGGTAAAAACATGGCCGAGTGATCTACTCCAAGATTAGTAAAACAATATCCAAATTCAAAGTAAATTGGTATTTCGGTTTCGTTCGGTTTATCCAAATTGAATTCTCCTCTATAGTATCAACTGGATTTAGTGAAAAGAGATGCAAATTTTGGTTACCCCTAATCCAAAACACTCGAGACTCGCATAATTCTCAGATTACATTTAAAAAGAAACAACAAAACTACAAAACAAATTAAAGAAAAAAAAAACAACTACAACTCTAAAAATGTTATGATTCAAGATTTCGGAAGAATGACAAAAGTTAAAGATTCAGTCACACGTCATTTACATTTACTAAAAAAAAAAACACAAATCTTACTTACTGACTTATAGTCCCACCGCACGTGTCCTCAGACAAGCACGGCGAGTCCACAGCAGAATTGATCCCATCATTGCACGGCGAAGACTCAGAACCACCACCACCACCGCTACGTATCTCCTCTATCATCTTCACCACATGACCCATCTTCGGACGGTGATCCACCACCGCCGCGGTACACGCCATAGCAATCTGTAGCAGCCCCACCATCTCCTCCTCTATATTCTTATACCTCATCAGCTCCAAATCAAACACCTCAGCCGTCCACTCCTCTCTCACCACAGATTGAACCCATCTCGGTAAATCAACAGCATTACCCGAATGACCCGTCTCCACCAAGTTAGGACATTTTCCGGTGAGAATCTCCAAAAGAAGCACTCCAAATGAGTAAACGTCGGATTTTTGAGTATGTTTTCGCCCATCGATGACCTCCGGCGCACGGTAGCCGTTCGATTTCGCCACGGTTTGAGCCGGTGCGAAGATAGAGAGACCGAAATCGGATACACGAGCGTTGCCTGATCTGTCGAGGAGTACATTGGTGGACTTTATGTCGCCGTGTGTGAGTTTTAAACTTTTACATGAGTTGTGTATGAATGTTACGCCACGCGCCGCTCCTGCTGCGATCTTGAGGCGCGTGGTCCAATCCAATGGGGTCCGACCCGGTCCACGGTTTCCTGTCCAAAACCAAAATCAAACACTAAATATTACAAATATACCACTTACCTTGAAAAATGTAATTAGCCACTTTATTACTTACTAAAAACAATGAATGACTGAATAAATAAATGGTTACGATGGTAAAGACAAAACACTAACAAAAAGTAAAATATATCCCAAAGACCGATTTAAATGAGACAGATCATAACTTTATTTTTCCAACTTGTTTCCAATGGTAGTGTCTATCCATAGTGTTAAATTCTCATTATCTATTTAGTAGTAATAATAATAATAAATGCCGCATTGAAAGTGATTTTTCAAACAATTTTTCATAAAATAAAATATGAAAATCTCACTAACTCTCAAACAATTTAAACCCTACTACTCCTTTCTATGCATTTTGGCGTTACATTAACGTCATTTCCTATAATGTACCAAGAATTATGAATCAGAATCACCTGCTTTGACCCTACCAATTTTCATAATCTAAACTCTAATTAGTGATTAATTTTAAAAATTAGTAAAACGACGACGTACCATGGAGAAGCCAGAAGAGACTACCATTAGGCATGTATTCATAAACAAGAAGCTTCTCTTCTCTAGCAAAGTAATAAGCTTTCAAGCTCACAAGATTACTATGACGAAGCCTTCCTAAAACCTCCATTTGTTGTTCAAACTCTTTTTTCCCGGCCACCGTCACAGCATCTTTCAAACGTTTCACAGCAACTTCATTACCATCTTCAAGCACCGCTTTATACGCAGTCCCAAATCCTCCTTTCCCAAGCATCTCCGCTGAAGCTCGGAGAAGATCTTCTAACTCAAACCTTCTAGTCCCTTCGAAAAAGACCATTTTACCCTTTTCTTGATTCTGGTTGTTTTGCGCCGTTGTTGTTGGGTAAGGATTTGATGAGTACACTATCTTCTCTCCTTCAAGAACTTTTGATGTCTTCTTTGCTTTCTCAGTGTATTGTCTCCAGAAACAACAGTAGAGAAGAAGAGACACGAAGGTTAAGATAATGACATCTCCGAGGATAATAGCTACGAGTGCGACGGTGCTGATTCTTGTCGTGGAATTGGTGGTGGTGGTAGTTTTGTTGTTGCCGTGAATTGTGGTTGGTGATGAAGGTACAGTTTCTGGATTGGAAGCTTTTGCTCCATCGATTTGACCCGGTTTAGTTGGGTCGCTTGAGAGTTTTGTGCATTTTAGCAATGGAGCTCCACAGAGAGATGGGTTTTGATTAAAGACGGATTCAGGAAATTCCGATAAGGAATTTGGTATTTGACCGTTTAGATTGTTGCCGGAGACGTTAAAATCTTGGAGATCGGAGAGATTAATGTTTGGTATTAAACCGGAAAACCGGTTTGACTCTAACCGGAGAGTGAGGAGATGAGTTAAATGGGATAAAGACGGTGGAATCTTGCCGGAGAAGTTGTTGAAAGAGAGATCAAGACGGTAGAGACGAGAGAGTGAAATGACTGACGCCGGAAACTCGCCGGAGAATTGGTTGTGTGATAAAAAGAGAAGCTTTAAAGCTGTGAGGTTAGAGAGGTTTGGGATTGGACCAGAGAAATGGTTATGTTTGAGGCTGAGAACTCTAAGCTCAGTGAGTGAAACGAGTTGTTCGATTGACCCAGTGAGTTCGATGTTCTCGAGAACGAGTCGTGTAACCCGGTTTTTGATACAGGAGACTCCGGTCCATTTACAATGGTCGGTTGTTGAGTTCCATGAGTTGAGTTTTCCGGTGGAATCAACGGTGGATTTGAAGTTCAAGAGAGCTTCTAAATCTGAAGAAGAAGAAGAAAGGAGACAACAGTGAAGAAGAAGAAGAAGAAGAAGAAGAAGAGAGACGTTGAAGAAAGAACTTTTCGGCATTGTTGCTTCAGACAAGAGAGAAAGAAAAGTGAGAGAGAATAGAACCAAAGAAGCGTTGAGGACTTCAAGACAGAGAGAGCAAAGAGGAAAGTGATATGGTTCGTAATTAAGACAAAACCAGTAACGCTTAACATTTGTAAAATGACTAATTTACCCTTCTTTGTTTATTGACCGTACGATTGTTTCAGATTTTGACCAGATTAAAAATGAGAAATTCATATAAGGTCAAAGTGTATTCGGGGTCGTATTTTGGTTTTCCCCGTAACGGTAAAGTAATAATGATAAAATTGGGATTTTGTGTGTTCTGCTCACACGCGTGCCAGTGTGATCTCACGTGTTAGGAAAACTCGAGTATCTATTTTCTCCATGTGAAGAAGATTAATGCTCTCATAAGTACTCTGTCGATCAAATCTAACAAATTCCAAAACAAGTTCTTTATTTCCAAGAAGGGACAATCTGGTAAATAAAGCGAAAAATGTGGGGCTTTCCCTTTTTTGCTTGTTTGATTTATTGCTTTTTTCCAGAATAAAGAAGACGATGCTAAAAGCTTTTGCTTCAGCACTGTCTTTGCTTGTTTCATGCAAAATTGTTCCCCATCAAACATTATATAAGTCGCAACCTCACAAATTCCATTACTGTTTACAAACTAATATTACAAAAATTCTACTATATATATTTTAGTAAATGTATAATGAATATGTAAAAGTGACTAAAGTCCCATAATTCCATGAAAAAAAAACTTATAATTATTTCATAATTCCATGAAAAAAGCTAATAAATATTTCAAAATATGTTTTGGCAAAAAGAAAAAAAAAAGCGTAATAATATAGAATAATATTTTGGCTTTTTTCGAAAACATAAGTTAATTGAGTAATATGGAAATATGCTAAAGGAGAACAAAATGGAGCGTAAGCTTTAAGGATTTGGTCCTACAAATAAAGTATTGAAATCCAATATCATACCAATGTCGTGTCTTCTTCCTAGGCTCCACATTACAACCAATACTTGCGCAATTTTAGAGACAAGAACTAGTCTGGTTCAAACAAATCAAGAACATTTTAACCGGTTTAGAATATTTTGGACCGGACATCATTTATTTGAAAGAATGAGAAAGAGAATACTACATAGAACTTTATTTATCCAAACTTTTTCATATTATCTGTTTTGTTTAAGTATGAACACAAAGCTTTTACACATTGTATACCCATCAATACAACTTAATGAACCTGATTCTCAGATTCATAAAGAATCAGGTTAACTCAAATTTTTATTCGAATGGATGTAATAACAAAAATAACCAAAGAAGAAACGAATTATAATAAACGAATAGAAAGTGAGTGTGTGTGTGAGAAGAAGCAGAGATGTGTCATCTTCTTTCTATATGACTTTAACTCCGCTTGGTCGTTTACCTTCCATCGCATCCTTTTTGTCACGACAATCTGTGCATAAGAACGGTCCTTGCCACGGTTTTAGACTCATCGAGAAGATCGAACCCGCGTGAACTGATATCCCTTCGCTTGGAGCCAAGTCTAGTTGACATATCGCACAAGTGAATATCCCTCTTCCTGTTGTTGAGTCCTTAGAACAATCACCTGATCCTAACCTGCAAGAAATAATAGAAATGTTGTTAGAGAGGACGCAAAACCACAACAGTTATCTGTAGTCTTCAAGTAAAAGGAGTGACCTATCAGCGAGCATTGCGGAGCCTTCTTCGAAGAGCTCTTCAACGATACCAACAGTGGAGAGTTTCTTGGAGAGTTTGTTAGATGAGTTTGATTTCTTTCTGAAAAGCAACGATCTAAAGAAGTTGTTATGCTTCTTAGGAGGTGAAGGCGGTGGTTCTTGGGAGTTATCGGGTGGGATTATGTCGACTACAATGCAGGTTGTGTCATCCTTAAGTCCCCTTCTTCTCAATGCTTCCTGCAACACAGACCTCAAGAATCCTTAAATCACTTCTTTACAAGCAGCAAGTTCAGCTGATTTACACAAATTTGAAACCGGATTTAAGAAAATTCAATTACCTTAACTACTTGTCTAGCAGCAAGTTCAGCTGATAATCCACGACAAGTTTTGGCTGCAACTTCTGAAGGAAGAGCGTCCCATATACCATCCGAGGCGATGATAAGCCTTCCACCAAGATTTGATAGCTTTAAGTATATATAAAAATTGTGAAGAACAGTGTGAGAGTTTGTTTGTAAACGACAAAACAAATCTATAACGAAACACCGAGTCTATATGTATATATACATACCTTCACTTGCTTTACAAAAGGAACTGGAACAATGAACTCTCCAACATCCATATCCCCAATAGACCTTGAAAGGCAGAGACCTCCAGGCCAACACCGTAAAGGACCAATCTGCAGTTCAAGGCTCAGACGTGAGCCGCTTAATGCGAAAAACACAGAATTTTAATAAAGTAGAACACAACACACCTCAACACCTCCAACAATGCTTAGCCTGCCAACTTCTCCACCACTAGCAGTAACCCTTTCCCTCCTGAATTGTGATAAAAAGGTGCTTAGAATAAGATTGTGCTTTAAGATTCAAATATAAAAGCTTAGAAAGATAGATCATTTCAGGTACATACTCTTCTGTATTATCTTCAAGCCTATGATCCACAGTGAGGTTAGAAACTGAACCACCTGAAGTATCCAAGATGCAACGCGAGTCACCAACACAAGCAACAGTCACAGTCCATCCATCTACTATAACAAATGTGGCTGTTGTTCCAGAAGTTTCTCCTAGTATCAAGAGAATAATAAAACCACAACATCATTCATTGATTCAATCAGCCACAAGTACAGAGAGAAATCAAATGATGATTTTCAAGAGCACAATACCTCTGCTCTGGAACTCCTTATCGGTCTTCACGAATCCTGAAACTAATGCACGAGGTAAAGCTTGAAGCCATTCATCACGGCTAAGCCCACTGGGAAGAGCACTAATAATATGGTTCAACAAATTCTCCCTTGTAAAAACCGCTGCAGCTTTTCCATTATGTCCATCAAATATCTAAAACAATACAGAAACACAAAACTATTCACAACACTGAAACCAACTCACTAAACAATCAAACAGTGATGATCCTGAGACTCAAGAATACTCAATTCCAGGAGTCTAAATGAACAAAGAGGAGGAATATAATACCGCAAATACAGAGAAAGCAGTTGAAGAATTAGAAGGAACTCGCAAACTATCAGTCTTGATCAAGAAATAATCTTCTCCTTTCCTAGATTGAGCAGCTTGACCAAATCTCACAATCGGTTTCTCCATCTTAGCAGCTTTCTTCTCTCTACTTAACAGAGCAGCAAGAGGCACAAGCTTCTCATGATTACGCCTCTTTCCATCTCTAGACGCCATTACAGCAACTTCTCTCGCAAATCTTATAACCCTTTACTTAAAACACACAATCTTTCGAAACCAATTCATAAAATTTGTAAACCAAGCTATCGAATTTACTTCGGAATCCAACTTCAAAGTTACAAACTTGACCTGAAAATAACATTGAAGAAGAACAAATCTGAATCATTGAGTAATAAAGGAAGTAGCTTTATGACTCTATGAGAAATGGGTAGTAAGCAAAAAACTAACTTAGGGATTGGATTGTTTCTTCTTCTTCTTTGTTCAGCAAGCAAGCCACCAGAGAATGTTTGTTTCGACAACAAACAAAGTGTAGATCTGATTGAAGCAATAGAGAAAGGAGAAATATTCCCAAAAAACGCGTAAAGGTGAGTAGAAATGAACTGTAAATCAAACACCAATAATCCAAATCCACAAGGAAAGAGAAAAGAAAAAAAAAAAAACTTTTTAAGGAATCTTGAATTAAGTAAATACACAGAATTATAGGTAGGTTGCAAACAAAAATCCAGGAAAAAGATTGCAACTTTTTTTCTTTTTTTTAAGTTTTGTTCAATGAGAAGAAGAACTTAAGTCGGTTTCTCAACATCTTCCTCTTTACCAAACACGGAAGAAGAAGTTTGGGTTTTGCAAGGCCAAAAATGGATTTAGTAGATTTAAGAGAAAATAAGAAGAAAAGATGATATGTTTGTTTAAAATGGCTATGCTTGACCAAATGTGAGAAAGCAAGCTGTCCTTAAACCCCACACTATGATTGGTGGTGTCTAGATTCTTAATTTTTTTTGTTCATTTAAAACTAATCTATATTTATTATTATTTAAACGTAATTTAAGTTTAATTAGTGATATTTTTATAGTAGCATAGTTATCATTGTTTAGGATAGGCTTGGGCATAATACCCGGATTTGATTAGCTGAACCAAAACCGATACGAAAAACATAATACATTAACATATATATAGATACTTTTGGATTAGGTTTGGATATACTCAATTTATCCATCAGATCCTAAACTCATATATTCGTGGTTATCTGTTTGGTAATGTGCGTTACCCGATAGTCTAATAAATGATCGGATATCCGAATACCCAAAACATAATACATTAACATATATAGATACTTTTGAAATTTTGGTATTTTAGCACATTTTGGATATTTTTGTATTAAAATATTTGGGTATTTTAGCACATTATATGTTCGAAATTTTTTGGGTATTTTAGCACATTACATTTTCTAGTATTTTTGGGTATTTCGGGTAAAAGTTTACCGAATTCAGATATAATATTCTCGAAAATACTAGAACCGATTTGTATTCAAAAAATTTTGGGTTTTTACGGGTTACAGTTTTTTGGATCCAAATCGATATGAACTCGAATAGAAAACCGATTCAAATTTGATCTAAAACTATAAGGGTATCTATACGGATCTAAAACTGTTCTACCCGAAATATCTGAATTTGATCAGTTTCTACCTGAAAGACCTGAATTCGATCGGTTTCTACCAGAACCTAATCATGAATACTCAATATCCAAGCCTAGTTTAGAAGAAAAATAACATTGGTGACAAAAAAAAATCATATATAATCAGCAATTATGTGAAAACATTATAATATCGATGCGGTGTATTCTAATTATTCTTTACACTCAAATTAAACTAAAATCATGAAATTTGATAGAAAACCATAGAAATATTCGAAAAACTGAAGAGAAATCAGAGGTTATCTTACTAAATTCTTTTTTGGTGAAAAGAGAGTGTTAACTGTTAGCGTTGTTTTCCCATATGATTTTATAAGTTTAATGTCTTGGAGTTTAAGTTAGAAAACATTAGCTCCGTAAATGATTGAATCTGAAATTTTATTAAAATTAAATGAAAATGAAAATAAAAATATATGCTTAAAGTATATATTCATTGGTTTTCTATCAAAATGTATTTAATTTGATTGAAAGTGTTAATTAGAGTTTCAATTTGATGTTTTAAATTAAGAAAATAAAACAATTTATATATGTATATATTTCGCTTCTTCTGTTTTTTTTTTGTCGTGTTCAACTTAGTTTGGTAAAAGACATTGCTCTAACCAAACATTTGTCCAAGTTTGATAAAAATTTGTCCCTGAGAAGAAGATTTAGCAGAGGCGAGAGAGTAGCTCACTTTCTTCTTGAGAGGTCTTCATGTTTCTTTCCTTGTGACTTCATCCGCATGTGTACTTCTTCTCAGTTTATGGAAAGCTAAATCAAGGATCTGTTCTTCCTATAACGATAATTAAGTACTCAGTGGTCAGTGCTAATTAATCTGTGTGCTCTAATTTTACTTAATCTTGTATGTTTGTTAATAGATGGAATTTTATCTAAGTGCAACTGGAGCTTCCAATGGTATTGCAACTAATCCATTTTCTCCTCATACGTTTAGTTTTTGGTTAAACTTGCTACAATATTTCATAACCCAAGAAGCCCAAACCCAAATAAAAACTAAAAATACCTGACCCAAAACCCAATTTGCCCACCCCTAAAAATCATCTTAAACTAAGAAAATCATCCTAAATGTTTTTAGGAAACTTTTCTTGAAAAGATAATAATACGCTAATAGTTTCTAGATGTAGTAATGAATCATTTAAGAATGTTTTTAGACCGTTTTCTAAAAAATTTAGTAAGTCATTTTCTTCTTGTCCTTTCCAACTCATAACTCCATCTTCTCAATCCTGATTAGCAAGTCTGCTATGAATATTGCTGTCAATCATGTGTTTCATGGAACGGACGAAACACATTGAATCTGATTGTCATCAGGTGTATGATGCGGTTCAAGTTATTTGAGATACATGGATTGTATTTCTAAAAAAAAAAATTTAAACACAATGAGCTAATTCCAAATGCTAAATAGCCAAAATTACTATCCTGCCACACACCCTTATAAGAAAAAAAAGAAAAAAAAAACTTATCTTTCTTTTACAACTAATTTGTTTGGGGCACTTGATGATTATGATAGGAAAATGTAAAGTTTTGTTCGTAATCATTAGGAATTCAAACATAAAGATAAGAAAAGATTTTAATAAGAAACATATCTATTCATTCATAAAGGAAACTAATGGTTTCCAATGTCACATAAGAAAATTGATTACATTACTCTGGAATAGTACCGAGCTTAGGTCGCCAAGCTCGCTGAAGAAGCCGCTTACTAAATCCAAACCAAACCGGTGCTGCATCAGACTCACATTGGAAACTATTAGCTGCATTCAATCTAGCAGCCATGGCTGCAAGAACTTCTTCTTTTGATTTCCCTCTCTTTCTCTCTTTCTCTAACTCTGCTTCATCTTCATCTTCATCTACAGAAGACGAGGAGACGAATAGGTCTCTTAGTTTGCGTCCGGATACGTCCTTTTGATGATGAATCAACGGCTGCTGCTCTCGGCGGCTCGGTGATCTAAGACTTAGAAGCATCTTTAACGTTGTCTTCTTTCGCCGAAGCTGAACTAACGGACTTGTTCTCGGGCTTGGACTTCGTGTCGGGCTCTGTGGCACTCCACACTGTGTTGCCAAGAACTTAAATCTCTGCAGTGTCGCCATGGGATATTGGAAATTTACAAACTTGCTTTCAAGTGAGATCATATATAAAAAGGATCCAAACTTGGCAACACAAAAAACTTTGTTCTTTTTATTCTTTTGAAGCAAGTTCTTTTGTCACAAAAGTGCGTGCTTTGAATATGAATTTTGTGGACCGTAAGAGCGTAGTTTCCAATGTAAATTCCAAATGTGTCATTATTGATGAGATTTTTGAAAAAGAAAAAGTGTTTATTTATTCGATTCTTTTTCTTTTTTTTCTCATGTTACGGCTCTTTTGCTTTCCGAAATGTGCATAGAAGGAAGAATCCTTTGCTCTAGTTTTTACTTATTTTTTGAAAGAAATGACAAAAGAAATAATGTGAGAACTAAGATGAGACACGTGTTTTTGGTCATAGATTCTCATAATCATAGCATTAGAATTCTTGTCGTGTTACTGTATTTAGAATGAAACATTACTGTGACCAATCTTTTAGTGTTGTTTCATTCTAGTAAATGACACAATAAGTTTGAGGAAGTTCGAGAAAATTTGGAATTTTGGAGATTTGGTAGTAGAAGTTTTATTGAAATATAATTGTTGGAACATTAACTAAGAAGAGTAAGATGAGACACGTGTTTTTGGTCATAGATTCTTATAATCATAGCATTAGAATTCTTGTCTTGTTACTGTGTTTAGAATGAAACAATCCTGTTACTGTTAACATTTATTAGATATTTGAAGAGGAAATGCAAGGAAAATTGGAATTTTGGAGATTAGGTAGTAGAAGGTTTATTGAAATACATTATTTTGGAATATTGAATCAGAAGAATAAGCGTTTCCAAAAGGAAAAGAAAAAAAGGTAAGAACTAAGAAGAATACAAAATAAACTTACAAAAACCAAGAAAAATAATTAAGGATTCCAAGCTATTTGGAGAGGCTTTGAACTGTTAGCTCCGACCGAAGAAATTATATTGGTCTTGTTTGGCGCGTAGTTGTTGTGACCATTTCTAGCGACAACGATACCAAAATACATAGAAAAGTGAAGTAAGTTGAAACGTAATATTGTGGAAACTACGGTTTATCGTTGATCAATAAGACAATAACAGATACTACTAGTCATGGACATTCGGATATTCAAATCGGTTTGGGTGGGAAACGATCAGGTCCGGATCTTTCAGGTAGATAAATTTTGGACCCATATAGATAAGTACCTATAGTGTTTTTGATTGGGTTCGGACCGAGTCAGTTCCGAAAAAATATACCAATAAAAATCAAAAAAAAAAAAATTGGGTATCATTCGGTTCTATTATATTTTACCCGTATTTAGTTAATTTTGCCTGAAAATGCTTAAATACCTGAGTATACCAAGATACTCTAACATGTAACAACTTTAAATACCAAAATAATCAGAGATATGGTAAAATAACAAAAAATACCAAAAGCTGTCTATTTGATTCGGGTATCCGATTGGTTCTCGGGTAATACCCGGAACCGAACTAATACCCGTGAATCTATGGGTACCACAATCTATCGGGTAAATTATACAAAACTAAACCCGATTCGAGTCGAGTTTTTTTGGGTCAGTTCGGTTTTCGAATCCGTTTTTTTTTTCCCACAGCTAGATACTGTGACCTACTTTGTCGTTAGAAAAAGCAGTAATTTTAATATGTCTCCAGCGTCTATTTTCTGTAACTGCAACTTGTCTCTGGCGACCATTTTCTGTAAAAACTTTTATTTTCGGTGTTAAATTTTGTCATTGGAAGAACAGTGCCACTATTAGCCTATGGGCCTGTGACCTCGATAATCAACACATATAGAAATGTTGCATTCTGCATTTGGATGTTGGATATAATCTCAACATTACATAATGAACGGGCCTTAATGTTGATTTTGGCAGGCTTGTGTTAGGTCGAATGTCTTTGAATATATAGTACTTCGTAAAATAGGCTAGGCCATTTTCCAGCTTATTGATGTGTCTATTTACGTATGGTTAAGGAGTCAATTTGTGGGCTCAATAATAAAAACAAAAATTAAATCGTTGAATATGAAGCTTCCTATTAAACTCGGTTGGCCCAACTATGAAACCATTTCCGGCTGTCAAATTGGTCGCCTCCTTGTTCTCTCCATAAACATTCGTTCATTAACTATTTTCCTATCTCAATCATAATACCATTAATTCCACTGTCCAACATATGTTTCCAACTTGATTCCACTTTATTTCCATGCAAAAATAATCAGAAATCACCATCATCAAATCAAACCATTATTACAACATCATCAAGATTTCATGATAGCTATCTAACTTTTAAGAAAAATAAAACGAATCTTAAGTACGTCATAATGTTTTGCATACGTGTTAAAATTTGACATGTTAAGAGTTAAAGACTCATTTTAATTAAAATTTACCTAAGCAAAGCAAGTTAGATTTGCTTTGAAGTCTTCTTGTAGAACATACTAGTTTCAAGAGTCAAAATCAAAAACGTAACCGGATTAATAAGCCCGTACCTAGTAAGATTTCATCTGACTTTGCCTTATCATTGAAGAAATCGTGACGTGCATCTAACCAGAAAATTTGATGGTCTGATTTGGATTTGGACCAAATCATTCTGGTGGGAATCTGGTGGGAATCTAAGGCTATAAATGTTATTTTGTTTTCCCGCGCATTCAGGAGAGACACGTGGCAGAAATTATGTGGTTAACAGTTGCTATTCTTTACAATGCGAAAATTCACAGACCGGTCCACATGAGTTTCTACTACCTTTTTCTGTTCTGTGCTTATTTAAAAATAATTCTATAAATTTTATGAATAGAGTCAGCTATTTTCCCAGGAATATTCATATATTCCATAAACGTCAAATACAAATTTTTAAATCTAACAATAATTTATTCCAAAGAAGAAATTAATTTTCAACGAAATTTAGAGAGGTTATGTTAATATAGTTTGTAGGTAGTTTTTTTTATTACACATATTTATGTGGACTTCATTTATTTGTAAACTTTTTAAAGTATATTTGAAAAATTCATGTATTTATATTAAAAATTTTCTTTTATACACAGTTATACAAAATAAATGTAAACCTACCAAAAAGTAATATAATATGAGTTGTCATATTAAAATATATATTGGTCAACAATATATATATATATGAGCTGTTATATATTATATATAAAGTATTATTATTCTTTTTTTAGCCATTTGGTATTATTAAGAGATGAAAAACAAGAAGAGTATAAAGTACTTATTCTAAAAAAACCAAAAAATCTTTTATGATCAATGATCCGCTTCAGAAAGTAACCACCAACACAATTATTTTGGACGCCTCAAATCCAAACCTTATTTCAATAATTATGAGAAAAATCACAAAAGGCAAAATTTAATAATAAAGCTAAATTGTGGTAGTTGGTTCGAACCACTCAAATATTTATGATTATAACAGCCAAAAAAAAGAGACAAAACTATTTATTTATTATGGCTAAGAAATTAAATATTAAATTGTAGACACAGAGAATACATCTGGCAGAAGCTGACTCACTGTGCCTTATCTCTCCCATTTCCTCAAACCTTTTTTCCTACGTGTTCCCATAAAACTCTTATCCTCATCCACTAACTATTCGCCACGTGTACACTTCACCTTCACTTGTGTCTTTTTAAGGCCGGCTTAAGTCTTTGGATCCGAACCTCTCTTCTCTTTCTCTTCCAAAAAATCTTTTTTTTTTTTCTCTTCATAACAAAAAACAAACCCTAAATAGTTTTTTTTTTCTTCTTCTGCAATTTATAATGGAGGTTCCAGTGATTAATAGAATAAGAGATTTCGAAGTTGGTATAAACTCAATAAACGATCCAACGTTTCTTTCTCGATCTGTTGCTGTTTCCGGAATCGGAAAGCTACATCAAGCTTACGGTTTTTGGAAATGGGGAGCTTTGATTATAGCATTTCTTGCTTATTTTACAAACTTTATTAGTAGATTAAAGATTTTAGTTATTAGGTTAAGAAAAATAGATGTCTCTATATCAACTCGTCCTCTCTTTGATGATTACGATTCCGACTCCGATGTTTCTTGTTCTTCGTCGCCGGTCTCTTCCGACGATGAACAAGAAGATGATGATGATGATGATGATGATGACGATGAAGATGAAGACTCGCTCTTTAGTCAGAAATGGGTCAACGCTTGTTTCCGCGTGAATGGTGATGATGATGAAGGGCAAAATGGGAATTTCATAAGTCGTAGAGGAAGCTTCGGAGACTTGTTCACGTGGCCGGATCTTGGTGGGATTGGTTCGAGTGGAGTTGTGAAGCTTTGGGATCATTTAGATATTGATGGTGAAGATGGTGATGATGATGAGAATGTTGTGGCGTCGTTTCTAAGGAAAAGTTGCTTTACGTCATTGTCGTCGTCGCTGGTTGTTTTAGCGGCGGAGAAGAAAGGTTTAGATGGTGTTAAAGTGAAGGCGTGTGATCCACGCGCTGGTTTTAGAATGCCGGCGTTGCTAGCGGAGTGGAGGCAGCCGGGGAAGTTGCTCGGGAATATAATCGGAGTTGATGCCGGCGGTGTGGAGAAGATTTATGTTAGGGATGATGTTAGTGGAAAAATCGCCGTGGGAGATTTGAGGAGGTTTAACAGTGCGTTAACGGAATCTGAAGCTGAGATTTGGTGGGACGCTGACGTCGTTATCACGGCTGAGGAGAAGATGCATTGAATAATAATTATTGGGACGGTTCCGTCTTAAAGTTAAAGATGGAAGAATCAACGCAAAATGTTAAACGAGAAGGACGAAACAAACATTTTGTAAATAAATTTGTCTGTTTGCTTCTCTTTTAATTTCATTTTAAATTTGATTTTGGATTTAAAATAATCAGCCTCAGATTATGAGATTAATAAAAAGTGTTCGTGTGTTTGGACGGTTACTTCACTTGTTCTTTGGCTCTATCTATCTGAAACTGAAAGCCAATGTGGCCACTGCCCGGTTACGAGTTTTTTTATTAATGTTAGGTATTGTTTTTTTAAACTAAGATGACGGAAAAAATCAAAAAAATCCGAGAAGGTAAAGACATGTTTAAGAATCTAGAGAAAACTGGCTGAAGAAACACTGATTCCAAGCGAGAACACTTTGACATTTGTATTATGTAGTTCCAGAGAATCCATGTTCCCATCATTGTAGCGTCTAGAGCTTCTAAGGAAACAATACAAAAACAAATCCAATTCAATAGACCACGATCCAACCAACGGTACATGAGCTTCTGAGGATAGCCACCTCCGACCACCTTTCTCAAGCTTACGAGGTTATGAGAACCAATGGATGCGAACCAAAACAGCCTCTATTCAACTATTATCCCCCACCAAAAATCTTAATCGGATCCGTTTAGATAAAAACAATTTTGAAGATAATTTTCTAATAAAAAGAAAGAAAGTGGAATCTTGAAAAGATCAACCAATCAGACTTTTCCAAATAAATAAGTAAAAGGTTTATTTTATTTTATCATAGCTTAAAACACTAAGATACCCACTTACAACCTCACGTTTCATTATTGTAACCCAATGATAATATTGCTTCAAATCTCGGTCTATAAATTATTATTATCGTTCACATTTCAATATGACCAGATTCGTTAAAATCATCGATATACACGATATTATTTTATTTGTGAACGAAACTTTGTTGATCGCTTTGAATTGAACAATTCTTTGTTTTAGGAAGTCACGTTTCTTAATTCGTGTGGTTCACATTTTTACGCAAACATCTCTCTTCAAGCATTTCACAAAATAGGCTTTAGTTTTACATTTTAGACACCCGATTGCTTTTTAAATAATGTGATAAACTCATATGTTTCGTATTCCATGAAATTAAAGTGATTTCGATACAATATCATGTTTCAAATCGTATTCTTTTGGGTCATAATAAAAGTCACCTTAAATTATTCTTTTTATTTCATAATAAATATCATTTTTACTATATCAGTGTAAAATTTGGTTACAAAAAATCAAATCTCTATTCAAAATTAAAAAGAATGTTAAATAAGTCCATTATACAGTTAAACCTCTATAAATTAATACTCAATAAATTAATAAATACTATAAAATAATAAAATTTGTTAGTCCCAACTCGGACCGGTGTTAAAATGAACAAAATTCGATAAGATAATAAGATAATAATTTTAAAATTTTTTAATGTAAATATATGATCTTTTTAATAACATAAATTAATAATCATGTAAATTTATGTGTATATATATATAAAGATAATATATACTTTTAGTATTTTTAATAAATTTCTGTTAGAACTCATCACTAACTTTTCTTATATTAGAAAATATTTTATTGTGTTTTAAACTATCTTATTGTTATATCGTTTATAAATTTTTTATAAAAATAAGCAAAATTTTCTATAAGTTTTTTTTAATTCTAAATATGCATTTTTCAATAGTCGTATAGGCTGTTTAAATATAACAATTGAGGTCACTAATCATAAATTTGAAATTTTGTTAATAGTTTATATAAGTGAATTCATCTATAGTTTTTGTTATTTATTATCAAAATAATATGTTTAAAAAAATATTAAACTTTCAAGTTTAAAACTATTAACATTTATAATATCCAAAACATTTATTTTATTTAGATCAAATTATTTTCATTTATATTATTTTAAATTTTAATATATAAAACTCTCTATAAATTAATAAATATTATTTTATAGATAAATTAATATCACTATAAATTAATAAAATATTATGGTCCTAACATTATTAATTTATAGAGGTTTTACTGTAGTAGATTTAAAAAAAAGGTGTAATAGAACATTTAATATATTTGAAATCTACATAAAACTTTCCAAAACAACATTATATTAAAATGGATAGAGTAATTTTTTTTTTATCTGTCGTCCCTTAATTACATGTTGTTTATCAAATTCAATAGAGAATTTTAACAAATTACAAATAGCAATTTACTTTCTACAACAAACATACTAGCATACTGTTTTCTTTGTCGACAAACTTATCTAGATAATCTAGATATACAAAATCCTTATAAAGCCAGATTAAACACAACTAAAATGTTGTATTTTAGTGTGTAACCCACAAGAAATCCTATGAAATATAGATTCAACATGCATTCATGCTAGTATTTCTGAAAAAATCGCTTCCATAGATGCAAAAAAAACATGACATTTTGTAGAAACTAGCTCGATACATAACGTAAAAACAATAATCATTAGATCAACCACTAAATCAATTACGCTTCCAAATTAAAAATTGATATAAAAACATGAAACATTTTCGTAATCCATGGGATTATCAAAATATAGATGGCCAACTAATTGACCAAATTAAAAGGGTTATCGTGTAGACTTACGGTCCATCTCCATCTCAAGAAGTTCTGCCTTTTCGTACTAATTAAATTTCTTTATGGAATATTGCATGTAGGTAGAACACGTAAGTTAGAGTCAAAATTTATTAAAGACCTGAAGTGCGAATATGATGTTGGTATGAAAATCTGGAATCTTTAACCAAGCAGCTTGAAGGAGCTCTAAAAATAAATCAAAATTACATAGTGGAAAAAAGTAGTGTGGGCAAGAATACAATTTTCCCCAAATTTGTTTTTTTAAACTAAATGCAGTGTAGTAGATTTTAATAACGGGCCCTGGGTATAACACGAATTTTTTTATTAGTCATCTGGGCCAAACAAGAAGGCCCTCCTATACGCATTACCTTTTATTGTCCAACCTACTCTATACGCAATTAAGCATTACAAAATTAAATGAAAACAAGTATTTTTGCCTCTCCTAATGCTGTGATGAAACTATCAATTTGTTAAGCCACTTATCGATCATTTTCAAAAAGGAAAACGAAAGATATGCAAACTAATTTTGCTATATGAATGTCACACAATGACACAAAGTAAATAAAAGTGTAGAGGGTGTGAAAATGAAAATTATTTAACAATTTTATGAATAATTGATTTTAATTCAGAACCAACTGATGGTGAATGTATTGGCTCAAAAACTGTTTACATATTATTTTAGATATGTTTCAATTTTCAATGTGAAAAAATCTTAATATTGTAATAGCTAAGTCTTTCGAGATAATGGTAAGAACATCTTAGTCATATACTCCCTCTGTTTCAATTTATTTGTAGTGTTAGGTTTTTAAATTTGTTTCATTTTAAGTGTTCTTTTGAGTTTTCAATGCAAATGTTTAGTGAAAGTTCTATTTTTATCTTTATTATTTTAATGTTATGACCAATAAAATAAAACCAAACATATATTAGTTAAGGGTAAAACAGAAAAATTATAGAAAAATTAATTGTTTTCTTAATATGTGTGAAAAAAATTAAAACTATATATAAAATGAAACAGAGAGAGTAAAAAATACGCATGGACCATTTAGCAACATGAAAAAACCGTCTATGATCAGACTAATTTGGACTTTGATATCATTTTAGGATTCAAAGCCTTTCAATTCAGAATCAGTGACAATTAACGGATTAATCTATAAATTTTCTATATTATTTTAGAAATGTTTTGACTTCTTCTTATTTTTGTTCACAAGAAATGTTTTTACTTTTTATGTGATGTTCTAACATTCTAATAAACCATTTGTTGGAATCTCCTTATCAATTTTATGATATTATTTGTACACAGAAGTGCATCGATCAATGGATCCGTCGACAAATTTATTTTTGTCTAAAATCGAACACTAAATTTTGATATCGATTTAAGATGATACATTGCGGTTAAGCTGCAATTGAACTTGGTCGTAGATATGCTAAGAAAATCAACGTGACGTAGTCACAGTGAGTCATTTGCAATGTTGCCGTCGCAATTCCATCTCCAAACGTCATTACTAATCTATCTCAAATAAGGAAGACTTTGCAGCAGATTTGAAATTATCTATATAGATGAGCGATAGACGTTGGATCATTATGTGGTAAAATCAATTTTGTGACATCACATTGTCCTTTTGTAACATCTTTCACAATTGATCAGTTTTTTTTTTTTTAATAGTGAACTTTATTGAGCTACACGCCAATTCTAGAGATTAAGAGTGCACCGATTGAATGGTGTCGATCAAACGAGCTGAAAAAAAATTAAGGTGAAGAAAACATAGATTTGAAATACCATTATTTCTTACTTCCAAAACTTATAATCTTTTTTTATATCACCAAGCAGACTCAATTATTAATGTTAATGTAAACTCTTAACCTGTCACGTTTAAAAAAATACCAAATACAGAAATCAAGTGACATTTTTTGTTTGTTTATTACATTTTACACACCAACTAAGTACGACTAAGTGAAACAACATATAAACGATCGAAATGAACAAACCAAAGTATACATGTATTAAAGAAAATCATAGAATTATATATTATGGGAGTTTTGTCATGAACTTGAAAACCGAGGGTGAAACCGGATCGGTCCGGTTCGGTGATAGATATAGAAGATGAGTTGGAGAACCAAACATGGTCATCGAACTCGGCGTGAACAACGGAATATCAGCTAATTTTTGTCGTTGTTGTCTCGCCGCTGTGTCATCATCACCGACGTTGACCTCTTCCGTTACTACAGAAGAGGATTCACTGACGTCGTTAGGGTTCCGTCTAATAATCTCGTCAAGACCCGTGAGCCTCTGAACCAAGGCCATAAAGTCTTCAGCACGCGTGTGGATCACTTTCGGAGAGTGCGCGTAGATGATTACTGGACCTGCATGTCCATGTCGCCGTGGCTGCGGCTGACGATAGTTCATGACGCTACACGACGACGTTTTCTTGATGGAGTGGGATTCTCCGGCGAGTTTTAGCGACGGAGGACGTGAGCCATTGATCTCATGGCTTCTTGTAGGATTCATGGTGAGATATATCAACGAGAATGGGTAAATAGAGATGGGGAAAGCAAAGAGGAGCTTTAAAAAATAAACGAAGTTCTTCTTCGATACTATATAATACGTATATATGTAGAAATTATATATGCGTGTTAGTATGGTTAAAAGAAAAATATATTATATTATAGCCAACTATTCTGACCGTTGACTTTTACATAAGATTATAGTTTCGTAAGTAAAAACGGTCGTTGTCTTTTTTTGAATAAATGGCTCAGGTTTAAATCCTTTATCCAAAACAAAAAACATGGCTCAGGTAGAAGCCATTTATGAAAAAAAACATGGCTCCGGTTACAGTTTTATACTTTATTTATGACAGTTTTATCTTTAAAAAGATATATGAAGTTACATAAAGTTCAAAAGATCTTTTATCTTTAAAATCTAACTCATATAAATAAATCTCAAAACAATTTCATAATGCATATTTAAAAAAATTAGATATAACTATTAACTTATAGAGACTAAGAGAATGTTTATTGGTGATATTCTTGTGGGTATCACAAAATTTTTTTTTTTTTTTGGACGAACCGGCGATCGACACGTGGCGAACCTGGGTATCGGAGTATCATTGCAGTGATATTCCGATATCCGGTTCGCCACGTGTCGTGCGCCGGTTCATCCAAAAAAAAAAAAAAAATTTTGTGATACTCACAAGGGTATCACCAATAAACATGCTCTAACAAACAACATTATATACTTGGAATGCGTCAAATCAATGAATAAAATAATATATATTTGTTGGCATTTATACAATCTATTTTTCCTAATAGACTTGTCACCGACTAAGACAAACCCTAAACTCTAACTCTCCTTTGAATCACTCTTCCCAATGATATCAAAGTCGAGTACAACCTACATCAACCTAATGATGTATCTACCCACATAAAGATAACAAAACCAAGTCGTTGAACACTCACCTTCTAAGCTTTATTCTTTTAGTTTCGAAGTTTACAATCCCACGATAATAGTTCTAAAGTGTTAACCACGATCTATGGCCTCTCTAGACTATTTATATAAAAATCTTAATACCTTAGGCAGAGGTTCTGGCTGAATCTCCAAAGGAATAAACTTGCTTCTCAAGTTTATTCTCTTCTTAAATGGCTACAGAGAATATCTTCGAGTATATCTTTTCATCCATCCAATATATTCAGCTCCAAGTAAGCTCGCACCTTCTTAAGTTTATCACATCATTCACTCCAGTCATGCCACATCAGCTTTCATACTCTAGTAACGCCACATCAGCTCTCGCATCCATGTCAGCTTACAACGTCCTGATGTGATCTGATGCAAGCTTCTGATCCAAACAGAAAGCTGATCCAGATTTTGCATCTTCAATCTCCCCTTTTTTGACTGAGATTGATTCTCAAGCAACTATCCTTATTGTTCTGCAAGTCAAACAGAGATAGAGATCCAAACACAACAACATATCACATGACTAGAAGATCATCTAGCATACAAACCAAATAATATTTTAATCAAAATGCCATGTTCAAAATATTACATACCAAAACACCTCAGAAGACTGATAAAAACCGAGTCTAAAAAAACAAAGTTCTGAAATACAAATCGAGAACTGGATCACAAAATAACCAAATAAAAACAATCGAAATCCATTGATATAAAGTGATACGTTACCATTTTAGCATGTTTTAAAGTTCATTTCTCATATAATTCTTGCATTTACATTGCATAATAGGAGATTAGTTGCATATTTGCATGTTTTTCTTGTCTTTAGGTCTTGGAGTAAAACTTACAACATGATGAATCAAATTGGATTCAAGAGGATCAAAAGTGAAGCATTTGATGAAGGAAGAAGGCCAGAGGGATACTGTAGCGGCTTAGCTGAGACCGGTGGGAGCCAGCGGTTGGATGCAGTGGTCACACGCAGACCGATACGAAGCCACCAAGTTTTCTCCGAGTGAGACAGCGACTACGTGTAGCGGCTTGATGTAGACCGATGGAGGCTAGCGGTTACTTGTAGCGGTCAGACTGAAGCCGGTGGAAGACAATGACCATGTGCAGCGGGTAGAAGTCAACCGCTGGACTTAGAAGTATTTTGATTTTTTTTCAAATTGTTGACCGGTTTAATTCAGGTTTGACTTGGTTCAGCATGTTAACTAAGTCATTTTATTTTAACTATAAATAGCTGGAAAAAAATAACCTAAGGAGATGCTTTGTTTTAGAGAGATTTTGTTTAAGCTTCTTTTGGATTTTTTATGAATCTCTTTGATCTAAGTTATCAAAACTTCTTATCTTCTTAAATCTTTCAACTATTCTTCTTATACTCATGATTATGCATCAATCAAACCAATTGATTTGTGTTTTCATGACTATGAGTGAGTAGTCTTTTAGATGAGTTTAGGGTTTGGTGATTGAGATGATTTGGTGAATTAATGATGATGTTTAGGGCTAGATCTTAAGTAGTTTTTCATTTAGGTTGTTAATAATACTAGATTAAGCTTGTAATTGAGAAATCTATATGATTAGCACTTCATGCCCACACGGTGTTTGTTAAAATGCTTGATAGAACCTAAATGAGCTTTTCATGCCTAACCTACGATAGTAGTTGATTAAGGTGATTAGTGGTTGGATTAGACTTCATTCTTAATGCTCACTAGTCATTTGAATTGCCAATGAGAATTGATGATGATTCAATGATTAATGTAGAGATTATTACCATGAGAATGGATTAGTCTACTTAGTAATCATTAGGCCTAAGACATTGTTCTTCAATTGTTCTTGCTTCATCAAAGATTCATCATCTCATCAAAGTCATATACCATTTCCGAGGCTCATCGTTTTCTCTTATTGATTTTTAAACCGCTTTTACCATTTTATTTACATTTAAAGTTTATTTGAAACTTCTTAAACTCATGTTTGCTTAGATTAGAATGAAACTTGGATTCTTGGTGTGTTAGATGCTCGTTTCTCCGTGGATTTTGATACCCTTTATACTAAAATGGTATAAAGGTTATTTGATAGCCTAGTTCGCAAAAACATCTCTATCAAATTGGCACCGTTTCTGGGGAAGCGACGCATTTAGCCATTAAGATTTAGTTTTGTTTTGAGACTAAGCTTTTATTTTCTTTATTTTGACATTAACCTTTCATTTAGTTTTTGTTTCTCTTGTGCTTTTCAAGGTGTATGCAACGAAGGAGTCAACAAAAAGAGGTTTTTGATTGCATTTTGGATTTGAATCAAGTTGAGAGAGTGAATAGAAGGGAAGCTAAAGCAAGGAGAGAGCAAGAGCGGTTAGCACACTTGAAACGCTTAGGCATGGATGGGATTCACAATCTACCGGGTTTTGAAGGTAATGTTGATCAAGGTGGGGTTGCTCAAGGAAATGGTCAAGGGAATGTTGCTAAAGTGATTGGAGCATATGATGAGCTGATCATCCATGGGAATATGACCGGTATTAGGCCTCTTCTGGTTGGAAACAACAACTTTGAGATCAAAGCTAGCCTAATCAACATGGTCCAAAGCTCGAAGTTTTATGGGCTACCAATTGAGGACCCCTTGGATCATCTAGATCAATTTGATATGTTGTGTGGCACGGTAAGGATCAATGGAGTATCAGAAGACGCTTTCAAACTTCACCTTTTCCCATTCTCGTTAGGCGACAAGGCTCATTTGTGGGAGAAGAATCTACCTCACAACACTATCACTACATGGGATCAATGTAAGAGAGTGTTCCTCGTGATGTTTTTCTTCACTTCTCGTACAGCTCGGCTAATGAATGAGATATCAAGTTTTTCACAACGTGTTAATGAAAGTTTTTGTGAAGATTAAGAGCATTTCAAAGGCTTTACTTCTCAATGCCCACACCATGGCTTCTCAAAGGAAAGTCTTTTGAGTACTCTATACCGCGGTGTCTTGCCAAAATATCGAATGCTTCTAGACACGGCAAGTAACGGAAATTTTTTGGGCCAAAGAGCTGATGATGAATTGTTACTCATTGAGAATCTAGCTCAAAGTAATGGAAGTTATGGAGAAAACTACGATATAACTACTAGAGATATTGTTGGAGTTAATAGTCAAAGGACTAAGGAGATGAAAGCACTAAATGAGAAGATCGATAAAGTTTTGCAAGCTTATCAAAGACCGGTTAACTACTTGGGAGAGTTTGATGGGTATCAACAAAGGAACCAAGATATGGGTGTTAGTGTTGATGGTAATGAACTGGTTCAAGAAGAAGTTCATTATTTGGGTAACCAAGGAGGCTACCAAGGAAATGCTCCTAACCAAAATTTCCAACCAAGGCCCTTTGTCAACTTCCAACCTAGAAACTAATATCAACCTATCCACCAACAAGGATTCCAACCAAGGCCTCAATTTTCTAACCCAAGGAAACTTATCTAATCAACCTCCTCCCCAAGAAAATGAGATGAATGCAACGTTGAAGCGAATCTTAGAAGGGCAAACTAAAGGTTATGAAGATTTAGGCAAACGGTTTGTTGACATACACAACAAGATGGATGGTCTGTATAATGATCTTGATAGTAAGATTAATAGCTTGGCTTCTCATATGAAGACCATTGATCTCAAGGTCGCTCAAGTCACTTCAAGCTCCACAAACCCAAGTGGAGTATTACCAAGTAAACCCCAACCTAACCCCAAGGACTTTTGCAATGTCATTCTCATAAATAATGAGAATGACCATGAAAGGGACGTAGAGGAGCTCTCTAGACTTCTCTATAGTGGGAATGGTGTAGATTTGGTTAGTCAAAGTGAAGCTCAAGTACAAGTTAGAACTAGGGTAGAAGAGAAGGTTCCCATTATTAAAAAGAAAGAAGCAACCAAGGTTGAGATGTCTCCTTATGACCCTCCACTCCCATTCCCCAAGAAATTCTATACTAAAGCACAAAAGAAGGTGTTTTCAAGCTTCAAGGCAAGTATGAATGAGATCGGAGTTCCATTGCCTTCTATGGATAATTTATACCAAGTGCCTACCCACAAGAAATTCATTCAAGCCATACTTGTCCACCGGGTAAAGGTAGAGGAAGTCATGAGGTTATATGAACAACCAAGTGAATCACCACTTGCACCCAAGAGTTTCCCAAAGCTTCAAGATCCCGGTACATTCCTCATCTTTTGCTCCCTCGGAAATTTGAAAGTTGATAATGCTTTGTGTGATTCCAAGGCTAGTGTGAATGTTATGTCACTAGAGATGATGAAGAGTATTGGTATCAAAGAGATGAAGAACTACTCCTCTTCCATCACTTATGCGGATGCCTCTTCAAAACCTCCACTTGGTGTGATTGAAGACTACCCTCTTATGGTTGAAGATTGAGCCACGTGACTAATTCGAGGCTTTCATTCCCACATCGGAGCTTTCTTCTATCTCAACGATCTCAAGAGCTGGTGGTGACTCTAGTACCCTCTCCACCGGTGATGCGATGACTCCTTGAAACACCACCATTTCCGTGTTAGGGTTCACAGCTGATTTTAAAGATGACGTTTTAGCTTCCTGCGATTTTGAAGAAGCCTCGGCAAGATTTTGTTGTGGTTTCTCTGCTTATAAAGTCATCATTCCTTTGAGGCCAGTGAAAATTGACTTCATCTTCGTCAAATCTTCTTTGAGAATGCTTGAAATTTTTTGAGAGGTTTTTGCGCTTAACAGTTGAGTTTTCTGATTTTTGTTTGTATGTGGCCAACCCTAATTTTCTCCTCTTTTAAACACTCCCATTAGTTCTTTACGATTTGGGCTTGAATAACTGGGCTTTTGACCTATACTTGAAAATAAATCGGATCTGGCATATTCAACAAAGAAATTAGTGCACATATGCCTACAAAGCTATGTTATTTCAAACACTCATCTGATAACAGAACATAACTAACAAGTTGCTTAGATTTCTTTGAATAAATTTATATATTTCTTATTTCAAAATCAGTGAATGACCCATAAATATAGTATAGCTGCAATCTTAACTCAAGTTTTAACTATCCATATACATTTAAGGTATGTTTAGTGCTTTGGATATCAGTCACTTGTTCAGAACAGTCACCAGAAACATCCATAACTTTTTGAATCTTCTAGAGTCAGAACTAGGTTTAGTGGCTAGTCTTTCATAATGTCATGCCTTTAATCCAAGAGGTTCATCATCAATATGAAGTAGACAGCTAGAATTTTCTTTAGAGAGAATGATCTGAGGTGTGTTTAAGCAATTTTCCTTTAGCACACCTTATTGTTCTTTGTTCTGAATCTCAGAGTATCAACAGTATCACTTGATTTCTTAACCATTGATACTAGTGCATGTCCTTGATATGATCTTCATAAATACTACTCCTTTTTATATATATATTTTCTTTTGATACCTTTTGTGTGACATACACGAGATTACCTCTCCTCAGCTCTTTGACCTCCTTCTTCACGATAATATTTTAAGTATATGACCACATACCGGCATGACAGACAACTATTTTCTACACACTTTTATTAGCATAGACTCTTGACTCTCTATACATCCTTAGAAATTTCTATGGCCTGTTCCAGCACCAGTCCTTATTTTTTACTGACACTATTTACAGAGAAACATTAGATCTCACACACACCAATAACCTTTCTTAAACTAACAAATCTGTTAAAGTCCGGAGGCTTGGTAAATAAATCAGCAAGTTGAAAATCAGTGCTCACATAGTCTACTACAATCAGTTTCTCCTCAACTAATTCACGAATAAAGTGATATCTAATATCAATATGCTTGGTTCGTGAATGTTGAACATGATTCTTGGCATGTTAATTGCACTTTCATTATAATAATAAATTAATAAAGAGTCAGAAACCATACCATAGTCAGCAGTCATCTGTTTCATCCACATGAGTTGTGTGCAGCAACTCCCAAGTGCAATATACTCAGCCTCTGCAGTTGACAGTGATACACTGTTATGTGTCTTACTGTACTAGGAGATCAGATTATTTCCCATGAAAAATCATCCACCACTTATGCTACGACGATCATCTAATGATCATGCCCAGTCAACATCACAGTAACCCATCAAATCCTTGCTTGTAACCTTGGTATAGTAGATGCCCAAGTTTATTGTCCCCTTGATGTACTTGATAATTTTCTTCACAGCCAAAAGATGTGATACCTTCCTGATATTTGCATAGACTCCTACAGCCAAACATATGTCTGGTCTACTCGTTGTTAGATACAATAGACTTCCAATCATTCTCCTGTAAAGTTTTTCATCTACATTTTCACCAGACTCATCTTTTGAGAGTTTCTTATTCACACCCATTAGAGTTTTAGCCTCTCTGCTAGTATCCATACCAAACCTTGTAACCAAACTTCTTGCATATGTGCTATGTGTTACAAATATCTCATCATCCATCTGCTTGACTTGTAAGCCTAGAAAGAATGTGAGCTCACGGCACATGGTCATCTCAAATTCCTGAGTCATTGTCTTTACGAACTGATCAATAAGCGTCTGAGATATGGATCCAAATACTATATCATCGATATAAATTTGTACAATAAGCAGCCCACTGTTTGTGCTAGCACAAACAAGGTTTTATCCACACTTCCACGTTCATACCCCTGCTTGATCAAAATCGTAGTTAGTCGTTCATACCAAGCTCTTGGTGCTTGCTTTAATCCATACATATTTGAGTGACTTGAAATCTCAAACCCTTTTGGTTGTTCTACATACACTTCCTCCTATAAAATGCCATTTAGATAAACATTTTTTATATCCATCTGATATAGTCTGAAGTTTAGTACACACGCTATTCCAAATAGAAACCTGATCGACCAAGTCTTGCCACAGGAGTAAACGTCTCATCAAAACCAACTCTTTCAATCTGAGAATACCCTTGGAAAAAAAAAACACATGGCTCAGGTTATAGTTTTATACTTTATTTATGATAGTTTTATCTTTAAAAGATAAATTTTGATAACTTTTTTTTTTCAAAAACTTCATGCGTTCTATTCTTAAAAACATTTTCTTCTATTTAGTATCAAAACTTTTTTCTTTTATATTGCAAACGGTTTGTGTCATATGTATTTTCCTTTGTAATTGTAATGATTCAAAAAAAAAAAATACTATTTTGGTAGAGAGTTCTTCATGTTGTGTTCATCTTTGAATATTACTGGCTGTTACCATGCAATGGTTGGCTGCATATGTTTGAAACGGCTTCACTTCTCTCCTTTAATAACGTGACAAGAAATTTTAAAAATGTTCAAAACTATCGGCTCTTTTTAATTAAACCCACTTACAGGCAGCGGTAACCATTAATTTGTTTGTTCTCCCCAAATTGCTGGGTATTATAATGATTATCGTTGACATTGTTTTGTTTTATCTATCTAATCATACTCATTAACAAAAATTAAATACAAACACCTGTGAAAATAATAGATGTTTTTTCTTTTTCTAATTATGGAATCAAATATTCTAAGGACCTGTTTTTAGACAGAATTTGACTTTTGCTCTATGGGCCAATAAGTGGTGGAACTAGAAATTTTATTTGTGGGTGTCAAAATATAAGAAATTTATTTTATGGGGGTCAATAAAGCAATTAAGTTGATTTTATTTTAGAAATTTTAATAAAAATACACCAAAATTTTAATTTTCATGGGTGTCATATGATACCCCTCCTCCTCAGCTACCTCCGCCCCTGCGGCCAATTGAGCTAAAATGTACCATCTATTTTAAAAGAGTATACTTACATAGACAATTGGCTTAATCCCGTGAAACCCATTTCAGAGAAGTTCATTGATATCCCTTGTCTTTACATATTCTAAAATTTTCAAAAAGAAACAAAAATCAAGGAATATATGCTCAATGAAAACTTTAACAAGTAGGATTGTTCCACACTATTTCCTAACTACAACGATAATAAATAGGGAGGAAAACTTAAATAGCACATAATATAGGTGAAATTACGAAAATGAGTCAAATTTTTTTTTAATTACTTAAATATTTTGCGTTCCCAAAATGTCCTTCTAAACATTTGATAACAAAAACGTTATTACACAAATGCCATTACTATTAATTTCCACATCAGCGTAAAATCATGTGTCGCGCCTACGTGTCACAAAAAAACCTACGTGTATTATGAAAGTCTGCCGGGGATTTATCTCGCCTATTGACGGCTAACTTATTCAACAAAAATGCTGATTTATTAAAAACGGCTGATTTAAAAAATAGAATGGCTGATTTATCTCAAGAAATCGACTTGTAGTTATAGCAGACTTATAAATGGGCTGATATATGTGCGAAACGGTGACTTATAATAATTCTACCGATTTATGAGATATCGGCTGATTTATATGCAAGAAACGGTGACATATAATAATTTTTGCTGATTTATGAGATCTTGGCTGATTTAAATGTACGACACGGTGAGTTATGAAAATGTTGGCTGACTTATATTTTCTTTGGCTGATAATCGATTGCTTCTACTGACTTATTTAGCTGATTTATAATTAAACGGCTGACTTATATTATCTTGATGTGGTCGACTTATGGTTAATCTGCCATTTAGTAGCCGATTAAACTAAGTCGAGTTATTTACTGATTATATAATCTTTTCATAATTACGGTAATAGAATGCTTTTGATGACAGATTTATGTAATGTAGCGGCTGACCTAATTGTCTGACCTGATTAATGTGCATCTAATGGCTGATTTTTTAAACTTAAAAAATTACTTAAATATTTGTTTCCCCTATTTTTGTGTGAGGCTGATTTCTTGTGGCGGGTTTTATAGTTCCTTTGGTGGCATGTTTACTATGTCAGCTTCCACATCATTAACATTAACATTATTGCATAAGTCAGCTACAACGTTTAAGAGTTTGTTAGATTTGTAAACGGATTAATTGATATCAAATTTTTAATTCTTGTTCAATTCATCGTTCTTGTTCGCCATTGTTTCAGTTCTTGCTGAGCTTAACAAGGTCGATCGATTCTTTGTTTCGTGTAAACATTGATTCGAATTGTGCAATAAACGATTTGGCTTCAGTTCGTTTGAATTGAAATTTCTTTGTATCACTCTCACGCCAAGTTGCACGACAAATACACCAAACTCAATTTTCAGCAAAATCTTCCCTTCAATTCTCATGGGTTTTTTAGTGTCTCGCATCTGTGGATTAGATTTGACTTCTCTCAAATTTGATTTCTATTTCCGTGGGAATAAAATTTCCGAATTCGATGAGATTAATAAAGAGGAAGAAGAGAAGGAAAAAATTAATATGGCTTCGATCTAAAAGGAAGAGATTCCTCATGGTTGTACCTGGCGATAATTAAATAAAAACGAAGAAAAGAAGAGATAAATGGGTAAGAAGATAGATGAATGAAATAACGCAGATGAAGAAAAATGCTTAACCTAGCGTAAGTCGACCAGTTCTTGAAGAGTAAGTCACCGTGACAACCGAATAAACCACTATTTGATGATGAGTTAGAAAGAAACTTCAATTTAATCGAACCGGAACCAAATTCGTTTATTGAACAATTCGAATCAATGTACAAAGTGATTACGGGCAGATTAACCATAAGTCGATCACATCAAGATAACATAAGTCGACCGTTTAAGTATAAATCAGCTAAATAAGTCAGCTAGAGCAATCGATTATCAGCCAGCAAAATATAAGTCAGCCAACATTTTCATAACTCACCGTCGGGTACATTTAAATCAGCCAAGATCTCATAAATCAGCAAAAATTATTATATGTCGACCGTTTCTTGCACATATAAATCAGTGATATCTCATAAATCAGGTAGAATTATTATAAGTCACCGTTTCTGCCATATATCAGCCACTGTTTTTAAGCTCGACATGAACTTCAACAATGGTGAGTGGACTTTTCCCAAATTAATGTTTTAATCCCTTTCTTGTAACATTTCTGGGCGTGGATTCAATAGAAAGAGATAAATGCTTGAGGAGATTACTTGCAAAATTATGACGAGGAGTTATTATTTTGCGGCGGAGTTATCATTTATTATTGGCTGATTTAGTGCGTAATCCGGGTGAGTTATTGATTATCTGCGGTTGATACATGTAGAATCATACGATATAATTGTATAGAAATCCGCATGAAAACAAATTAAACTGATTAATAAAACCAAATTAACCAAAATAAACGAAATAAATCCAACATAATGTCACCAAAGTAATATCACCAAAGAAAGAAAAAAACCAAATTTTCAAATAGATTTTGAAGGGAAAACAGTATATTAATCTTTTTTCCCATGGAGCGAGTCGCATGATAGTCTCTTAGAAACATTCCCATTGGACAGATCTTGTCTAAGCCGACCTTCGTCCAATCCTTCGGTCTGCTTCAAGCCTGCGAATATCGCTCTCAAGGTTCTGAACTTGCTTAACCAGATCTCGGTGCCTTGTTAATAACGCTTCGTGCTGAACCTTGATCTGTTTAGAAAAACATGTATTAAATATCAAAGAAAATTCAAATCAACAAACTAAGTCTACTTCATACTCTGTAACCAAAGCTTTACAAGTTTAAATAAACAAGTAATATACATATCCATTATAACTGAAGTTACTAATTACTACAAATCTTATTTTAGTTGAGACTTTACCTTATTGACGAAGAACGAGCCATGCGGTTTTCTTCTTCCGAGAGACTCTCCAACCAATCTTCGATTGGAGATTTCACCACACCAGATCGAATCTTCGTGGCTCGCACGAAATCCGGAGAGGATTTTTCCATGGGGAATAAAGAACACTACGTCTCTCTTCACGAAATGGATAATGGTCCATCGGATTGGAAGGAGAAGAACGCCTGACGATGGAATTCGAAGTTTGTTCATATATCGACATCTTTTCGCTGAGGCGATAGAGTCGATGATTCAGAACTAGAACTGGATGTTGTTTTGGAAAATGATGGGGATGATGGGGTAGGAGATGAGCGGTTAAGCGACGAGGTTTCTGAACCGCTGTCCATTTTGGTAAAAGATGAAACGTTCTAAAGATGATCATATATTGCGTAAAGTAGGTGTATATATACAGAGGAGAATCAGAACGTTGGAACTCTAAATCTTTTGTCGAGAGAATCAGAACGTCGCAACTCTTCAGCATCTCCCAAAAACATAAAAAGTTGCAACTCTTCAGTATCCATAAATAATACATACCATAGCCATATAGCAGCCGTAACGTAAAATCATAAATCAGCCATTAATTTGGTGGCAAACCATAGTTATAAATCAGCCACAACATTGTCATTAATCAGCCAAAAGATTGTCATAAGTCAACGAATACCTTGTCAAAGTTAGATTTAATCGGCTGTCGAGAGAATCAGAAAGTCGCGTAACTACTTTTCAAGTCTCGAAAGCATAAACTTTGCAACTCTTCAGCTTCATTGTTAGCTGCCATAAATCAGCAGCCATAAGTTAGCCAGCCATTAATAAACCATACCACGCTATAATACATCCATAAATCAGCCATTACTTGTAACTAACCCTATGTCAGCCGGACGTAAACTGTAACTCGGCCATTACTAAACGATATATCAGCCGTGAAGCAACCAATTTCATGAACACAATTAACTTCAGAATTACATAAAAACTGTTTAGCAAAAAATTGGAAAAATGGTATTTATTAGTCTAAGAACAGACGCTACTAAATATAAACTCCACTGTTCATGTATCAGAGAAAACAATACAACAATTCTATATTAGTTTACAAGTTTTCGCATTATGTCCAACTTGTTTACAAACTGAGCATGCGTGTTGCTTTCTTGGGCGTTTCTTCGCACTTGCCAATTCTAAAGCAGATTTGATTCTACATTTCGATGGTCTTCCTAGTTGATTTTTTGGCAATTGGGGGTTACACACTTGTTCCGCTATGTGGTGCACGGTAATCGCCGAATCTATAGGCATCACTGATCCTGCATAGGCGTTAAGCAAATACTCTTGTAATAATATGGGTTACATAATGAGATACGAGAAACACCCTTGTCTTTGGCGGGCAATTGCATGTACGCATGGTAATTTGTCGATGTCAAAATGACGGCAAGTGCATCTCTTCGATCTCAAATTAACAACATGCAAAGATGTTCCATAGATAACTTGTATGCCGAAGCATCAATTGTTTATACTGCGCATATATGGCACAATTCACACGGTCCTGTATAACTCAAAACAATAGAATGGGTTATACCTATTATTTCAAAATGGTTGAATTATTAAATAGATAGGCTGACTTATAAAATATATTGGCTAACCTTTAACAATTTTTCAACACCACGTGTAAGTGTTGTTTTCAACGACATTGCTGATTCTCGTCGCTCATTAAACCATCTTGTCATCATTGATCTGATCGTTTCCAATATGCGAACGATTGGATAACTTCTTGCTTTAGAAAGGACCTTGTTCATCGATTCCGCTATATTTGTCGTCGTTAGGTTATACCTATCACCCGGAAAATGAACACGGGCCCACATGCGTATATCTGCTCTTTCGAGGTAACCATGAAAATCAGGGTTAATGACTTCAATATCACGGAAGACGGATTCAAATTCGTCAACTCTATAACAATTAGCAGCTTTCTTCACTAAACGGAACAAATTCCTTCCTCTGAATCGTAACAGAATGTTCTTGTATAAATGATACGTACAAATTCCACGAGATGCCAATGGATACACGGTTCGAATAGCTTTCCCAATTGACTTATGCCTATCTGAGATGATCGCAAGACTGTTATCATCATGAATAACGTTGTTCAATTGCGAAAAAAACCATAGCCAAGATTCATCATTTTCAGTGTCAACCACCCCAAACGCTAATGGAAAGATCTGAAAGTTTCCATCTTGAGCTAGTGCTATAAGGAGCGTCCCTTTGTATTTTCCATGGAGAAATGTATCATCCACAATGACTACTTTGCGCATAAAACAAAAGCCACTGATGCTTGCTCCGAATGCAATAAATAAATACTTAAATCTCCTAGACTCATCGAGTTCAAGACTAGTAACTGTGCCTCGATTTGCCTTTTGTATCATGTAGAGATAAGAAGGTAAGTCTTCATATCCCTTTTCAAGAGTTCCCAACTCGATCTCTCTTGCAAATCTTAATGTCCTATAAGCCTTCCAAGAATCCATCTATTTATCATTATATAAAAAAGTTAGAGTGTACATAAGTCAATCGCAGAAAAGCCATAAATCAGCCACTATATTAAAGCATAAATCAGCCGTAACTTATAATAAACAATAAATCAGCCACTATATTAAACCATAAATCAGCCGTAACTTATAATAAACAATAAATCAGCCGTTAGAGGATCATAAACAATAAATCAGCCGAAACTATACCATAACTCGGCCATTACTAAACAGTATATCAACCACTAACTACAATAAGTCAGCCTCACTGAAGTAGGAGATTACCTTAATTCCAAAGTGCTTAGTAATTGATACTCCCACATGTCTAGGCAGAACTGATGGCTCAGTGTCGCCAATCAAATCCCTATACACGGCTCCCAACACATCCGGTGTTGCTTGCCGAGATCGAGTAGATCGCTCTGTAATGAACATGTGTGTTCTAATTGAATCGACGAATATAGAATTCTGCGGATTGTCCTGTTGTAGAAGCACGAACTCTCCATCCACATCCGTTTACCCAACACTTAACGATCGGAGTATCAACACGAGAAACCGATACATCAAAATCAAACCTATCTCTCACCGATAGAAGTTTCATCGTTTCACCAACGCTTCTTTACTCTCGTATCGTTGACCTACAATGAGACTTAGCGAAGACAGATCTAACCTAACTGGATCAGTGTCTTTCGATAGTTGTTTCAAATATTATGTACTTTTCTTGCGGGCAGTACCTCAAAATCTTCATCTTCTTGTTCATGCTTCCCAAGAAGCTGAAGTTATCATCATCAGATGATGCACCATCCGGATTGTCAAAAATATCAAATCTGCTGTCAAATTCGTCTTCTTCAACGTCGTTATCCCGGATCTCATCGGATCTCCCATTACTTAACTCTTCTTCGGAACATGACTCAGTGGTTGTTTAATCTTCTCTCCGATTTGTCATGATGCATAACTTCACTGTCTTCTTTATCTATAACCTCAACGCATAAACGTAGCTTATCACTCTTACGTAAGCTTAGAAAACCTCTTAATTGACGAGAATTAGAAATATAAACCGTGGAGTATCAAGCGCCATTTTTCGCAAAGTCTTGCTCGAGAACATGTAGCTAAGTTGGATCTTACACTACCCTCATGTAACCCATAATCCTCAATAATCATCTGCACAAGTTCGTCAAGGTTGTATGTTCATTGACTTCCGAACTCGACACCCTCGTTTGTCGGCGTTGAAAATATATCTATTATTCTGTACCCAATTGCCGCAAACTATAATAACCGGGTCCATTTAGGATTGAGTAAGATAGATATCTGAAGAAGATGATGGATGAATGATGAAGACGAAGAAGGATTTAAGTGTCAAAACCGACGGCTATACTATCCAATAAATAGAGGTAAATCAGCCACTTAATAGGACCACGCAAACAATGTCTGACTTACTAGACACTTTGGCGGATTTATGAATACGGCTGACTTATGTTTAATCTGCGGCTGATTTATAAAACTGATAACGGCTGATTTAATACAAACATCATAAATATTCCTTTCTAACATTAAGCATCTAACATAATTACATAAATTGTGCATACATGTTTGGGACTTCATCATAAATATTCCTTTCTAACATTAAGCATCTAACATAATTACATAAATTGTGCATACATGTTTGGGACTTCATCATAAATATTCCTTTCTAACATTAAGCATCTAACATAATTACATAAATTGTGCATACATGTTTGGGACTTCATCATAAATCTCAGCTGCCATCTTTTCACGTATGCCCTGGATATTATCATCGCTGAGACCTTCGAAAACGACGCCAAGTGATAACATTTCAATATACTTAAGTGAGAAAACGCCACAATCACCAACGTTTTTATTTTGGGGGATGCCTTTTCTCCTCCTGAATTTAAATTGCTGATTACTTGGCTTTCGGAGGGTAGAGGGAATTATTTCGTTCAACAACAGCACCATGAGCGTGAACATCCTGCACCGCTCATGTATTAATTTATCAGACTCTACAGTTCCTTCTCTATGATAATCTGTCGTAACAATCTATCTTCTCCTTAGCTAAATCAATCTCCAACGTTACCCAGTGGTCTCCGTTAACTTGTTGAACCAAGCACGCGAGATCTACATCCACATACCATTTCTTATTTGTTGGCATGTCAGCAGGAGATTTGCCATTCGCTAAATCCAGATACGATTGGTGAATTTCCATTTCTTTGGATCTAAACTCCACTGTTTGTAGTCTTTCACCCACGCACACACGAACCATGGATCGATAAAAGCAATCTGGTCAAGATAAAAAGGAGATGGAACGTTCATAGACCTCTTCCGAATCAATCGTAGAAACTGTGTCATCTTTGTTATGAAGAAACAATAGTATAAGTCAGCCCAAACTTAGAATTAATTTCTGCAGACTTAAACTTAAGTCACCTTTATACCTAAAGTTAAGTCAGCCTGTACCTAAAGTTAAGTCAGCCTGCACTTAAAGTTAAGTCACCTGTACCTAAAGTTAAGTCAAGTGCACTCTAAAGTTAAGTCACCGGTACCTAAACTTAAGTCAGTTGTACCTAAACTTAAGTCACTTGCACTAAACTTAAGTCACTGTACCTAAACTTAAGTCGACTTGCACTTAAACTTAAATCAGCCATAACATACCCTCGGATGCCACCATCCATAATCCTTTTCAGGCCAATCCTTTCTCGGAGTGATAAGCTCCCTATAGAAAAGGACATCTTCGAGAATATGTTTTTTTCTCTTTGAGGGAATAGACCTGATGAAAAAAACAACAGATTGAGAGCAAGTTTAGGCAAAATAAAATATACATATGTACATACTCATATTGTCGGAGGAATTCTCTAAGTGTCTCCATTTTTCCATGATCCACTCTTTTCGAGAGGATCATATATTGCTTTTGAAGGAACCAAACCCTTCCTCATTAACGACATTCCATTCGATCATACCATCGGATATGGTGCGAGTGAAGGCCACGTTTTCTTGGACGCTTTCCAAACAGAAGATGCTCTCCCCTAGTTCCTTCTCTAGCACATTTAAAGCAACATCCAACTTTGCTTGCCTAAGCTTCTCCTCCTCGTTCTCTTGAGTCATCGAGCAATTTATTCTCATCTGCAGCGACTTGATCCGTTATATCCGCCAACTCGGATGTATCTAGCAATATTGGAATCTGTTTCATATCATGTTGCTTGGGGTGCTTCTCTTGATTAACTTTTTTAGGCATAAACAACTCCCTTCGTCCCTTATCCTTTACCTTCTCTTCATGGCCTATATTCGGGGCATTGTCTTCCTTCTTGTCATTTCCTTTCTTCTCTTCTTGGTTTTTATCTTCTTTCTTTTTTTTCTTCTCTTCATTGCCTCGCTTTTTTTGTCAATGCTTTCAGTTTCCTTTTCTCGACTTCTTTTAGCAGCGCATTGTCATCTATATCGAAACATTTATCGGATATGGTTTATGCTGTATAAAAAACAATTATATATTAGCCATAATATATAGCATAAATCAGCCATCATTTAAAGTGTAAGTCACCACCTCACAATTGTAAGTCAGCCATAATTTAAAGCATAAATCAGAATATTACCGGCTAGTCACCTCTTCTCCTTCGAAAACCTTCGACATGCCATCGCTTTTGAATGGAATTTTCAATTTCACGAGGTTCTATCGAGGGCTTTCAGCCTTTTCAACTCATTCTCCATATCCCCAACTTTGTCTTCCACACATGTTATTCGATGGCCATATTTTTCATCGAACTTAACTTCAAGCTTCTCTTCTATCACCCCCACAATGCTGTTAATGTTTTCGTCAACAACATCAAATCTTCTACAAATCTAAGCATCATGTTTTCAACGAGTTTAAGAAGGCCATTCCGTAAACATCCGGACCTTGATTAACTATTTTCATGCAATCAGCACCCTTTATCTTCTTAACATTTCCTTCTCCATCCACATCCCCTTCATCAATCTTTTTTCTTTTCTCCTTCGGATGCTCTGCTTTATCGACTTTCTTTCTGTTCTCGATAACTTCCACATTCTTGCCTTTGCCTTTCGTCCTAGATGGTTCAACTTGCTTCACATCCCAATAACCTTTCACAAACTTATCTTCAAGAATGTCGACTATCAGGTTCTGAACTTCTATGCTTCGTATGTCATCATCCCATGGAGGATAGATCTCATCAATAGGCTTTATGACCATCCTCTTAACACGCACCTATATCAATATCAAATATTGTTGTAAGTAGGCCAGCTACAATATTGAATACCTACAATATTGAGATATTCAATACTAACTTAGCCACAAAATGAAACCATAGGTCAGCTACAATAGTAAACTAAGTCAGCCGCTATATGAAACCATAAGTCAGCTACAACATTGAGATATTCAATACTAACTTAGCCACAAAATGAAACCATAAGTCAGCTACAATAGTAAACTAAGTCAGCCGCTATATGAAACCATAAGTCAGCTACAATATTGAGATATTCAATACTAACTTAGCCACAAAATGAAACCATAAGTCACCACAATAAGAAACTAAGTCAGCCGCTATATGAAACCATAAGTCAGCTACAATATTGAGATATTCAATACTAACTTAGCCACAAAATGAAACCATAAGTCAGCTACAATAGTAAACTAAGTCAGCCGCTATATAAAACCATAAGTCAGCTATAATATTGAGACATAAATCAGCCGAAACATAAAACCATACCTCACCACGCTGTTCAATCTCCTTACTAATAACCTTCTCTAAATCAGTACGCGTACGATTTCCACCCCATCGAAGAAATGGCAAAAGACTCGACTGATTTCTTCTCCCAAAACGCTCTCCGAACACCGTAATCGATTCATACGCCCAAAACAGCAACGCGTGCACGCAGCCATTGATGGTATACAAATTGCGTTCAAACTGAACCATCTTCACACCTTCTATAAGGCTTTTAAATGCAACCCGACCCCATGGATAACCAGCAAAGTCTTCATCCTTGAAGACTCTTTTTGCTGTTTCTAAAGGCATTCTAGAATTATGATGTAAACCATAAATCCCCATGTGTAGAATGCATAAGAACCCCAAAGATCTTCCTTTTTGGTAAATCCCATGCACGGCACCTACCAAATGCTTTGGCCAACTCATCATACTTTGGCCCAACTCCATACTGGCACACCTAACTCTGCCGTGAAGCTAGTGTAGTCACTTCACAACTTTCCTTTGGAAAAACATCGGTGTTTAGCCCAAGAATCTCAGCAAATTCGTAGAGGTTAAACCTGATCGGTTGACCACCGATTTAGTACCCATATCTCATATGCATTCTCTATTGCCAACCGACGGGTCAAGAGAAAATGCACATCTTAGCCGACCAAACGTAGTCGAAATCAACAAGCTTAGGAAGCAGTCCAATGATGATTCCTTAATTGGTTCCTATGCATCGCTTCCTATAAGCTTCTTTAACGCGAGAGAAATTGCCTAGTTGACAGTTGTGATTCATGCTCTTATTCTGCAATGGCGATTTCCCTTCCGCGGAAGGTGTAATCGGGTACTTCTTTGGTCCATCAGAAGAATCCATCTATATAAAATAGAAATATATCACACATAAATCAGCAATAAAATCTCCAAATCAAACATAAATTAACCATAAATCAGCCATAAGAAAACCAAAAATCAGCTGCTTAGGGTTCGGCTAATTTATGATAGGTATATGTCATCGCTTATAAATCTTTTACCATAGATAAAGTAACTTAAACACATACCTTTCTAGTTTTCGGGGGAATTAGAGCTTAACTCTCAGAAATTTGAGATTCAAATTTTTCGGCAGATGAACAAAGAATCCATCTATGAACAGTTATCTTTATAGTTACGTCTTCGGGATTCTGCGACGAAGCGGTCGTTGGGAGACGGACGAGAAAATCCTGGTTTTAACAACGGAAAGACACGGCGTTAATCTGAACCAAATTTAAGCACGGAACTTCTCCTCGATTTGCAAGAGAGTCGTCGATGTAAGAAGAGGAGAATTTTTTTTTTATTTAACCAAAAGTGAAAGTGAAATGAACAAGTCTCTTTTCAAGTTTTAATAAAATAACTTTGTTTATCGTCCAACCCAAGAAAATTCAAAAAAGGGCAAAATCCCACATGCTTCCACAAAGACATCACCAGCCAAGATTAACCCATAAGTCAGCCAGTACCTAAACCATATCTCAGCCAGTACTTTCAATAAGTCAGCCAACACTAAACAATAAGTCAGTCCAGAATTCAAACCATAAGTCACCAAGATTAAACCATAAATCACCAAGATTAAACCGGACAGAAAACTGCTTAACTTTAAGTAAGTCAGCCGTCACTGAAGAGTAAATCAGCCGTTACTGAAGAGTAAGTCAGCCGTGACTATTTGCGACACTAGCTGATGATCGGTCACAATAAGCTCCACTTAAGTGGAATTTAAGGAGCTTATCTTCTCTTTAGTTTTCACTTATTTTGAACATATTTTAATAACTTCAGCTGGTCTTAGAAGCTTCCTAGGTATCTCTTAAGGTCATAGAAATCGTGCTCAGATGATCTTCATGTTTGATCTTCAAAATATCCCACTTGACATTTTCGGCTATGATAGGATCCATCAGATATGCCTCCACTGTTGGGCCTCTCCAGGGTGATTGGCTGAGCGGATTGAGGTGATCTTAGATGTTTTGGAAACTAGACGCAAATATCTTTAGATCCATATGTATCTTGTTTCCTGAGGTTTATTGAGCTGAAAGAGACACTTTAATTAACATGTACTTCAATTCGCAGCTCTCCAACGGCTTTAGGTGTAAATCTTCAAACTGATCAAGACTGATCATCATCCATAAAGTTCCTGAACTATTTTTTATCAAATACTATACTCAACCTAGGTTAAGATGAAATTGGTTTCACGATTTTAGCACAAGTCAATAATTAATGAGAATTCAAACAATATTGGACATAAACTGCTTAACTAATCACAATTGTTCGATGAAATCGATCTCAAAAAATTAACAACACACATCCAAAAATTCTGAAAGCAATTTTAAAAAATACTAGACTCATCCTAGGTTCAGAATCAATTGATTTAACAATTTTATCGCAAGCTAATAATTTATGAAAATTCAAACAAAATCGGACAGAAAACTGCTTAACTTCGCGATGATGCTCTGAAGTCAGCCTCATTATTTTATAAGTCAGCCATGACTAAAACTTACGTCAGCCACGACTGAAACTTAAGTCAACCACTGAATCGTAAGTCAGCCATGATTGAAACCTAAGTCAGCCATGACTGAACCGTAAGTCGCATCGAATCGTAAGTCGACCATGATCGAACCATATATTGTACAACCATCCATGACTGTTCATCTTCTTCGATTGAAACTCTGTAAACCTAGAAAAATGCGTTAATGATTTTTCTTAAGAATCACCTTTCAAACCTTAACATAATAACTTCAAGGTAACTTAAACACAAACCTTTATAGCTTTTGAATTCCCAAATCAAGTTTCATTTGCAGAAATTTGAGTTTCTAATTTTTGAAATTTCAATTGCGGAAGATGAATAACTCTTTGCGATTTTTTTCTCCGGAGATAGTGCAACGAATGCGGATGTAGGGAGACAGAGGAGAGGAGGCACGATCGAAAATTTGGAGAAAAAAAAACGTTTTTGCTTCTTAAAGTTTTTTTTTTATGAAAAAAAAAAAATCATAATGGCAAAATCCGTAATTTAAGTTTTAAATTTGGCTAAACTGACATTTTCATTACGAAAACTGATATTTCAGTAATTTCAAAAATAAATATCTATGGTAGTCATTTCACAACTTTCTGGTATATTTAAGTAATTCTTTCTAATAAATATGATATAGACATAATGTGTTCATGTGCCATGAGAATTCGAAGACGACTCTTTATCAAAATAAATAAATAAATAATAAATTCGAAGACGACTTGTGAAACATAATTGTTTGTCAAAACTCAAAAGTCAAATGCCTCTTGTAACCCTTCTTTCCTTAAGCTTATATCTCAGTTTACTTCTTATGCTCTTTGCAAGTGTGAGTTTCTGTCGTGTACTAGCTAAAATTCCCAACTTTGATATTGCCATATTGTTGGTTTGTGCTTAATTTCTAAGGTTAGTTTTTTTTTCCCTCACAAAGATACCCACCAACTTTGAACTATATTCAACAATCTTCACATCGGTTATAATTTATAAATGTCTTTTGAAAACAATTTCGTAATCGGAACATCATGTTGAACACAGACTAAACAGTCTGAAATTCTTAGCAGGTTCAACTTTTTTTTTTTTACTCTTCCCAAGCCATCCACTTTGACACTGATGACTGGTCTTAGACAATTTCTCATCAGTTTCAGTTTCAGTTTCTTACATATATATAGTTTCATAAATACCTCAAAAATCTGTTTATTGACATTTTTTAAACATAATTTTTTTTTTCGTTTAACTGTAACCTGCAGGATCAAACCATCATGTTACACTATTCATCCTCAAGATTAGGGGTTTGTGAAGTATAAACATATTAAATACTAGCTTAATGCGCAGATACTGATTTATGTTTTTCTATCAGTTTATGTTTTTTGTTTTCATTTTGATGGATTCTAACTAGAAAGAAAACTTTGGTCCAGATGCAAAGAGCGACAAAACAAGTCATGAGCAACAAAACTTGGAGGGGTAATATAGAATTATAAATTGGTAAAAGCTGAGGCCTCGGGATTATAGGATCACGCGCAAACATACCACACGCGCATTATCATCATGTAGCAAAAACATTTAGGCCCTGTCATATTTAATGGAACCAAATTATAATGCTTCGGGAAAGAAAATCAAAGTAATTTAATAATCTGAGGAGCATTTCAATTTTCGATAATTTTGGCCTTATTTCTTACATACCTCGGATCTCTCCCACCTACTGTTCTTTCTTCCCTTTTTTTGTCTGTTGTCCCTTTACATTCTTCTTATTTACAATTCTTTGTAATTGTATTATGTATTTACTTATATAATTAACTTTTTTGTTAAACTTTTTTTACTTGCTTCAAGCAACAGCATTACTTTTTCGTCATTAGGAACATATGATCACGCATGTCATTTTCTTGTATCAATATTCAATATATTATATATATATACAAGTTTATTTAATTCACTTGTCTTTGTAAAACTATATAATCAAAATATGTGTGGATGTTTGGTTAGACATAATTAGCATACCCTCGAGTTGATTTCAAATTCACCATATTTTTCTCTTTATAAATAAACTATAATCATACAAATATTAAACTAAAAATATACAACTTTAAAACCTTTTAATATCGTGAAATATTTTGAAATTTAAACATCAATGATAAAAAAATTTTTTAATAAAGTTCCCAAATACATAATCTTGTAGATGGATAGTGTAACATGATGGTTTGATCCTACCTTGAGAAGGTACTCTCTACATAAGAGTGGGGGACACTTTCTTGTAGTTATTAATTATCAAGTGCTCGATCTATCATGCAACATATCATTTTTCCGTTTCTAAACTCTTTCCAGGTCATGATATCATCAGAACAAAGAAAGTCATAGTTTTCGGTCATAAGATTAAAATGTATGAAAGACATGTCATTGTTTCTCATAATTCCATGTTAACTCAATAAAATCATCAATCATAATTCATAAACCATATATTGTTTCGTTTCTATCTTACATATACAATAAAATATTTCCTATAGTAACTCAACAATAGGATGCCAGACTTTTTGATATACATAGACAAAAGACATTAAAATTTTACTGCCTCTTATATTTAAGTTTTCACATTTTAATTACTTGTATATTAAATAGTGAAATATTAATATATTAAAAAAAATTACTCATGAAATATTTCAAACGAAATTTTCTTATGAAACAGACCAAATAATTTTTTTAATAGGTCATTCATGATTTAATTTCTAAAAGGTATTTGACATAAAAAGTAAGAAGAAAACTATTTATCAATTGTACTACGGGTGAGCAAATTATCTAGGATCTAAATTTTAATCTGTTCTCCGATCTAATCCAAAAAATTGGATATTCAAGATGGTCGGATCCGGATATTAAAATTATGGATCTGACCGACATATCCAAATCCGGATAATAAAAATTTTGGAGGTGGATATCTGGATCCGGAATATATACGTAATGCATATTTTAATCTTAAATAAGTCTAATTAGAATAATGTTTAACGCTGATTTTAAAAACCTAAAATAATTTTAGCATATAAGTATATTTAGTTGGCAAATATCTTTTTAAGAACTTTTCAATGTTCAACTTACAAACATTTTTCCATTGAAAATTTCCAAAATTCTAAATAAACAAAATGCAAAATTAACATTTTCTAATCATTGGTTTTGGTTTTTAAACAACTTTGCATCATTTTACCATTCCATCTTTTTATTTTTATGAAAATATAATAGTCAGAATTTCAAACTTTTATCATGGATCAGATCCGAATTTCCATCAGATATCCTAAATTCGAGTATATAAAATCTTTGGATCCAAATAGCAAAACTATAATTCCGTCATATTCAAATTTAAGCGATCTGAAAAATCTGAATATCCTTCACTTTTAACTTGTACTTATTAGGGTCAATTATCTAGATAACCATATATTTTTGGTCAATTAGAAAAATGACAATTGTCATATTTTTTGTTAGAAAATAACCATATTTAGAGTGTACAAAATAAAAAATACCCTTACGCAAGTGATTAAATGAAACATCACACATCATTTTAAAATAATATGATATATAAAAATAAATCAGCCGTACAAAAAAAAAAGAATAATACTTGGGTTGGGTTCACCCCTAGTAGTGAATTCCTTTGTTTACCTCCTCTTTATGTACCCAATCAAAATATGATATGTAATATTATCTTTAATTACTCTTTCTAAATCTAATCAATAAATCATTAATCATTCTTTCATAATAAAATAATTAGATTAAATCATTAATTACTCTTTGTAAATCTAATCAATAAAAATATGTTAACTAAGATTATATTTAAACAGATATAATAAATTATAATTATAATTAAACAAATAAAATAAATTTAGAAAAATAAAACAAATTAAAAAAATTAAATTTACTAATATCTCGAGATCACGAAATAACCTGAACCATTTTATGTTATGTTCCGGCCACTCGTTTCGCTGTTTTCCTTGGGTTCGCCTAGTTGTATCCCTTAGGGTATATTTTTATATGTCTTTCATATTTATTTTCGTAATTTATTTTTCATAAAAATATACCATAATGATATAATTCAGCGAATCCAAAAGAAAAATAAATTACAAAAATAAATATGAAAGACATATAAAAATATACCCTAAAGGATACAACTCTGCGAACCCAAAGAAAAAATAAATTACGAAAATAAATATAAAAGGCATATAAAAATATACCCTAAGGGATACAACTCGGCGAATCCAAGGGAAACAGCGAAACGAGTAGGAGAAACATAACATAAAATGGTTTAGGTTATTTCGTGATCTCAAGATATTAGTAAATTTAATTTTTTTAATTTATTTTGTTTTTCTAAATTTATTTTATTTATTTAATTGAAATTTTAATTTATTATATATGTTTAAATATAATTTTAGTTGACATATTTTTATTGATTAGATTTATAAAGAGTGATTAATGATTTAATCTAATTATTTTATTATGAAAGAGTGATTAATGATTTAATCTAATTGTTTTATTATGAAAGAGTGATTAATGATTTATTGATTAGATTTAGAAAGAGTGATTAATGATAATATTACATGGCATATTTTGATTGGCTACATAAAGAGGAGGTGAACACAACCCAAATATTGTTCAAGAAAAATTTAGCATGTTAATAGAAAATTGATAAATTGGTTTTTGCAAACCGGGTTATCAAATAACTCTTATACCATTATAATATAAAGGGTATCGAATCCACGGAGACTAAAGATGCAACACTAGGGATGCGAAATTCTAAACTAAGCTAGAGCAAACAAAGAATTGGTTTTGTAAAAAGAAAATGATGAAAATAAAAGATAATCAAAAGGAAAACATTGGATCATGGGTTATACTAATCAAACAATGATGTGATAGGTTGCATTAAGCATCATCCTAGAACATGGAATTCACAATTATGACTAATCCACTTTCATGGCACTAATCACTTCACTAATCATTTAATCATCAATAACTCTCGTTAGCAATCAAATAATCAATTAGCATTAATAAACAACTCCAATAAGTTTACTAAACACCCTAATCATCAACTCTCGTTCGCTAGATATGTAAAGCTCATAAAAGGTTTAGTTCAAGCATTTTATCAAACACTTTGTGGGCATGAAAATGCATAAGCTCTAGACTACCAATCTCTTGGCTAGTCTAGCATTATGATCAACCTAAATGAAGGATCTAACAACAATCAACCTAAATAAAGATAAGAGAAAAGAAAAAGACAAAGAGATGGATTTACAAAGATATGGATGAAGAAATCTTCATTAGAGTTGCATAATATGAAAGACATCAATCCAAAACATCTAAAGAGAGTTTGGATATCAAAACCAACTCTAAGGAGAAGAAAACTTAGGGTTTTAGTTGAGTTATGACAAATATTTATAAGGAATGAGCAAAAGAAAAAAAATCGGAGGCGTCCAGCGGTTACACAAAACCGCTGCAGTTGGCCACTGGCGCCCATCGGTCACATCAAAACCGCTGCAGTTGGCCGCTAGATTTCCAGGAAGTTTTTGCCACTTCTCCAGAGGGCACACCAAGCCGCTACGCCTGACCGCTGGGACTAAATTGGCCGTATCTCCTTAACCACTGACCCAAATCACTCGAGATCACTTCCATTAGAAAGCTACTCCATTTTCTAGACCTTTTATGAAGCATTCTAAAGCTGAATCGCAATGTAAGATCTTCATATGAGTTGATCTTTGAGACACGTTGGATTGGTTCTAGATCATCATCTCTCTTATTTGCTCCGAAATGATCTCTCATCCAAGTTTCAAGTGTCCAAGTCTTCCATTCAACTAAAATAGACTCAAAACATATGCAATATGCAATATAAACAACCTAGGACTCTAAGATGCGAAACCTTTTGAATGCAAGACTCAAATGCATATATACACTCCTAAGTGATGTGAAATAGAACAAAAAGTGATAAAATGAATGTGTAAAACATGTAAAATATATACATATCAAAAATAACATGAAATTTGGGATAAATAGAATAAAGATTCTCGAAAAAAAAATGGTGGAATAGAAAAAGATAAATCGTAATAAAGCATGATTAACTGAAATAGCACGCATCATTTTAAAATAACATAATATATATATATATAAACATTAATATATATATATATATTAATGTTTTATTAAGCATTACGTTAAAACAGTAATAATATGATGATATAACAAATTTTTTTAATAAATAGTATAAAATAGAAATGAGTAACATGTCATATAGCGAATATGTCATATGATGATATAACAAGATTTTTTAATAAATAGCATAAAATGTCATTTTTTTAATTTTTTTTTTGTCTTGGGTCATTTGCTACATATAGGGTCTGATTGGAAAGCATAGTTAGAGTAACAAAAGTGGAGTAAAAGTCCAATAACTATTTTTTACGCTAATATTGATCCAATCAAAGAAAAAAATACTTTCAGCTGAATTTTTTTCTTCTTTTGGGTGTGATTGAATGTCACTTGTAGAGTACTAAAAGTGGAGTAATTAAAAGTTACTCTCACTTAAGCTACATAACTACCAATTAGAGTATTACAGCTTAAAAATAATTTAGCTAGTTTAAGGTAAAATTGTAAAAAGTACATTATTTTCAGCTGGGTTTGAGTGGAGTACACATTTACTCTTGTTTTCTATCTAATTGTTGTATAATCCGGTTATGCAAAAAAAAAAAATCGGTTAACCGATCGGTTAGGTTCACCAAACAGAACCGAACTGTGAACCGATCAATTTTCAAAATCTCTCTGAATTGAACCGATTGCTAACCCAATTTTAAACCAAAAACTGAACAAATCGGTTTGGTCCGGTTCGGATTATATCCGCATGGCTAAAAAAAATTGTCCATCCAAAAATAGTGGAGTAATTTAGTACTCCGATTACTGTTGCTTTTTTCTTTCAGCTCAATTAAACTTTTATTTATTACTCTCACTTAGTCTACATTTACCAATCATACCCATACTCTACTTATTAAATAACCAGTTTTTATGTGTGTTTTCTTTAGCATCTAGTATAAGACATGCGGTCCAAATCATGAAAATTTGCGAAGGGAAAAAACTGCAGATAATAGCCCCATTACACAATCATTTCTCCCTAGTCTTATCTTTTTCCAATTTTTTTCTCGCTACACAGTACACACAGGCCCAGTACTGTTTACCAGAATTGAACACAAGACTTGACAAGTGAACTGGATAATTTTCTTTGGATTGTTATCATATTAATGAAGATACATGCTACACCACAAACATTTCGACCAAGTCGCAAGTCGTAACCATACCATGCATGCCATCTTTATTTGTCATTATATTCATTTGTTATACCATGTGTTTAAAGTTTGACTTTTGTTAGTATTATATTTTTTGACAAAATTGTTTTGACTTTCTAAATTAGTTTGACTTTATATTTTAATTTTTTGACAAAATTGTTTTGACTTTCTAAATTAGTTTGACTTTATATTTTATTTTTTTGACTAAGTACAAAGAAGTCCGTCCTTTGATCGTGGACTTTCTTGTATATATGAACAACCATCGAATAATCTGATATATAATGATAATGATATTTCCATTTGATGTACAGCTGTCATTTGCATGTATTTTGACAATTTGGGGGATTCAAGAGAAGCTTCCTTTCCAATCAAGGGAGAGGCAAAATAGGATTCGGGAAGTAATAAACCGTATCTTTCTACTAGCTAGTATATATAAACTGTTTATTTTCTTTATATTTTATAAAACTTTCATGTATTCTCTATAACAACTATACGGATTGAGATAATTTATTTAAATCTGAAATGAGTTTATATTTGACCATTTGTGGGATGCCAGTATTTTAGATCAGATTCTTCTGTATGTATTATTTTCGCTATTATTTCCCAACCTTTTGTATACATTTGTACAGCATGAATTAATGAGTTTATACCCCAAATTTTTAAAATATATTAATAATACACCAAATTTACTTTTTTCCTCTCATGGAATACGAATCAAAGACAAGGTACATAACATAAGACTTAATTTAAATTAATTCTCGGAGAAGAAGACATGTTCTCATTCTCCCACATGCATTTAAATCAACCAGATGGATCGATGTGCTATTATGTCTGATAGAGACAGCATAATGGATTTAGCCTTCTGTTGCTACAATGCTTCGAAAGCTACCATTTTCAAGCTACTCTAGTTGTTGCTTGGGCTAAATTATGATCACAGTTATGATCAAATGGGAATTTAACTCTCTTTTTTACAAATTATTTACATCATGTATTCATGTTACGCTACTTAGTGTGTTTTTCTTCTCTATATATATTCGCCCATAAATCATTTTATAATATAATAAAAATATTTTTATTAGTATTTTCAAATAATCATTTACATAAAGTTTGCGAGACCAAAAAAATTAGAAACATTATTAAAATTATTTGTTGTTAGGTAAAAACTTTCTTGTGGCCGGCGTGCGTATGCATGGAAATCGCCTACATATCATGTCCCAAAAAACTGAAAAATTCATCTTTGGACAGCAAACAAATCTATTGTGGAGCCACCAAATCCATCTTAATATTGAGTTTTATTGATACCTATAAAAGTACCAAAAATTATAAATAATAGACTAATAACTGAAATTATAGAGCATATAACTAGTCGTTAATTTTTTTATTTTTATTTTTTAAAATCATGTAACTTACACTGTTACACATGCACATAACCGAATCATAACACGACGGAAACGTTAGTTTTAAGTTCAAACAATTATACTACACCCATACGCTCATAAGAAACAAAAAACATTAGAATCTTATTATGAGATATTTGCTATCCAATGTAGACGTTACCATCTCTAGAGTAAGCTAAACCAAAAATACCAGGAAACCCCAAAAATCCCATGACCGTGTGCTTTTCTACATCGAAAATTTTATCAGTGACAAGCTTATCATTTCTGTAATTTAATATGAAGTTTTGAATGTTTCTCACTTTCTTCTTCTTTAATTTCAATTTTCTCTCTTATAAAACTTTCATATTTTATCCTTTCACATCAACATTTCTATTTTCTGTAAACACTATTTGCAGTTTTTTTTTCTTTGGGTTAAAGAGCAAGTGTTTTGTTGATTAATAAGTTTTATATTTTATATACAGCCAATTAAAATTTTGAAATATAGTACGTAAAAAATTGAAATATATTATAGAATATGCATGTGGGAGTATGGGATGGGACCACGCACTCTAATTTTACACTATGGACAATACACAATTTAACATCCAATTGTACATGAGATGATGTATCTATGAGCGAGTTAGCTAGCTAGGTACATAGTTCATTTCTTGGATTGGAATGAAAGAAATAATTGTATATAAAGTGTTGTTGACCAAACCTATATCTATTGTTAAAAAGTTTTGATAGCAACCCCTGCAGTCTACAGTTTACGTGCCAATATTATTGTATTGGTTTCTGATCAAGTACTATCACAAATGATGACGTTTTTACGAAATTGCTTAGAACAATTGTGAACAAAGAGAGAATAATAAATGAGTGATAGATATCGAAGGAAATATTGATATCAGTGGAGGAAATATACCCTGTGATGCAATTTATTCATAGATGTATGTATTGAGTATTGCTTCGATTTTTGTAGTTGGTTCAATTTGTTTTCATAAAAAATTAAATTAAATTAAATTAAATTAAATTATAATTAAGTTATATTAATATCATAAGACTAAAAAGAGTCTCTCACAAATCACAAGTTAGGAACTTTTTTTTTTTTTTGGGTCCCACAAGTTAGGAACTTAGGATAGAGAAACTTTGTTGGTTAGACAGTTTCCACAAACTCACCACGCACATGTAAAACGTTCAACCAAAGTCTAAATGACCAAGGATCAACAAAATCCATTAATCCTAATGGGTTGAGTATTTTGACCTTAATAAATTGATGGGTAAATATTCCCTTAATATTTGCATACTGCAAAATCGAACCCAAAAATATATTACAAATTTGCATTCCCACTCCTAACAGTTGTTTTGGTTTTACTAACAATGTTCTTTTGTTACCATTTCATTTCATATATTGTGCTAAGTAATTTCATATAGTGGATTATCTACTTTTTTTTGTTTAATTACAAATTGTAATACGTGGTGCATGCACTTAAACCTCAATAATCATTATCTTGTGACGAGAGCTTAGATCCACGGCTAAGTAGATGTGGAACAAAATATCGTGTGGGAGTTGGATAAGAATCCGGCAGCTCGTTAAGTATATTATGATGAAGATTTCATTGAACTTAAAATATATTTATAATTTTTATAATAAGCTTGGAGTCTTGGACTAAAAAGAGGGCTTTAAAGTCCAAACAAATCATTACATAGATCATTGAAAACCAGTCGAATAAAATCTACCTAAGTCTTCTAAGATTGTCTTTTAAGATTTGGAGGATTTCATTTGGATTAATATTAATTTTTATATCTAACTTCGTATAAGCTCGTGGATTGTCTGAATCTGGTCATTAACTCCTCACGGCTCAGGTTGCAACATTCTGTTTGCAAGTTTAGAATTTTAGATAATGCAAAAGTAATCAATTTTGCTAGTTTCTAAATATATTAATAAAATTATGGCTATCTATTTTAGCGAAATTCTCAATTTAACATGTACTGTATTACTTACTAATGACTAATTTTATGGTCAGCAATATTAAATAAAGTCGATTCAAACTAATGTATAATTTTAATTATTTGTATAAATCTTCAGATCAAAACTGTGAAATAGAAAAAAAGTGTCTATGAATGTTAAATATTATAGAATGAAATATATTATTGAGTTGTTGCTTTGATACAAGACCATAAGACACATATATATAGTGATTAACATTAACATATTGCTAATACCAAATAATGTAAATCTTCCTAATCCTTATTTAACACATAAAGGAAATATACTTGCACAATAAGTAAATATAGAGATCTAGAAAATATTCGTCTTTCAGACAAATTGCACCAAGTGTAATACTCATAATACTAGTTATTTGACAATATTATCAACAAATGACAATGTTGTTTCACGAAATTCATCTATCATGACCATCTCAACCATTTTCTTGATTATGATCGATATAATGACAATAGTTAACAATATTTGTCAACAAATGACAACGTTGTTTCAAGAAAATTCATCTATTTTCTTGATTATGATCGATATCATGATGATCATAAGTAGTACTAATAAGTTAATTAATTCTTCGGATACTAGTACCATCCGGTACATAACTAGTAGAATTCTCTCCAGCATAATTTTATTTATTTATTTATGCTCTTCCTTCATAAACATAATAATTTACCATTTTCAATATGCACCATGATTGTTCTGTCGCATGATACATGAATCATGAATTGTTTCAATCTATATCCCAAATGCTTTTGTTATCGTGTTACTCTCCGAATCTTTCTATACATCCATTATCAGTATTCAAAAATATTTAAGATTGAAAAATATTCAAAAATATTTAAGATTTAAACGTAATCGTATTTACTGATGATGATGCACAAATCCGGATATTGATGAAGTTTAAGATCTCGACTTCCGTAAAAAAAAAAAAAAAGGCTTTACAATAACAAAATTAAATAAAAATACAAAAAGTTTTATTTTGTTCCGACGCTAAATGAAAGAAGTTTTAGCTCCTACCTCTCTCCATGCCGTTACGCTAATTCTTACCCACACACATTTCTCCAGAAATTAAACTTACAAAAAAAACTCCTAAATTTCTAAAGATCAAAACTTTAAATTCAAAATTACACTATTCAACTTTTGAAAAAAAATTGCTACACATTACACAACAAAACATAACAATCGCAAGAAACCTTTTACGACTTTTTTTTCTTCTTTTGTCCCATTGATTCAGAGAAAACGGAGGTTTTTAAGGACCAAAAATGGCGGAAGATCATAGCATGTAATATATATTTTTATAAAATAACCCAACAAAAAAAAATGTCCTTTTTCATTTTTTTTATTAAATTTCAAAAAATAGTTTTTTTTCCCAAAAATGAGCTGGAAAATGGCTGGAAAAAAAGAAAAAAAAACCTAATCTTGCACCAACAGCCGCTTCACAATCTTTACGCTTGGCTCCAACACTTGTTCTTCCCAAACCTCTCTCCACTTCTCCGACGAACTCATCACCGCTCTAAACGACGCCGTTGCATCAACTCTTTTTATTTCCCAACCGGCGTTTTTTAGCTTCTCAATCTTTCTTCCTTGTCTTTTCGCTAACGTCCACGTGTTCTCTTTGATATCCTCCACCGCCTTATCGTACGCCGCTTTTCTTAAACTATCCCATTTCTTCTTCTCACTCTCCTCCTTCTCCGGTGGGTACGCTTTGAAGTAACTGTCAAACTCCGGTACTCCTATAGCCTTCCTAATCCCAAACCGGTTTAAACCGGATTTAACCGGGTCGTAAAATTCAGCTAGCTCTTTCAACATACCTGAATCCATCATTTCGTCTACTCTTTTCACAAGGTAATCGTAAAGTACAATCTCCGATACATCGACCCAAATGATACAACACTCGTAACGCAAATCACGGCTGATTAAACCCGACCCGGAACCAAAAGGATCAATCTTTGGGTCGAATCTTTCAGCTAAGAGTGCGTGAACGAATGAGTTAGATCCACCGGCGATTATCGGAAGCTTTTCTCGACTAGTTATCTCCGAAACCACATTTGAAGCGACGGAGCGAAACTCAGCGGCGGTTAGTTCGCCGTCGTCGGGATTAATCTGACCGAGAAGATGATGAGGAACGCCGCGTCGCTCCGGTAACGTAATCTGATTCGTTGTGATCTCTAATCCATCGTAAACTTGGATTTTATCGGAGTTTATGATCTCTGAAGGGACACGAGTAGCGAGATCGACGGAAAGTCTTGATTTTCCGGCGCCGGTTGCTCCTAAAATGACGACAACTTTGTCTTTTCGATTTTTTGACCTTGAGTACTGCTCCATGCGTATAGATACAGGTTTGTGTCGTTGTTGTTGTTGTTGTCTTCGTCTTTGATTTGTGAAAGAGAGAAGAGAAGAAGAAGAAGAAGAATGTGATGAAAATGACGGTGACGGTGACGTTGTCGTGAGGCGATCGGAGATTATTGGGAGGAGGAGGAAGTTGAGTTCTGTCATTAGTATAACAATACGGAAAGAGACAAAAATTTTGTGTTTTGTACGTTTTTTTTTTTTTTTGGTTATGTTTTTTTTGAAACGATGCTTCACACTACAATCTCTCTCTCTCTCTTTTGGGCTAAAAAGCTTCACTTCAATGGAGATGTGGCTGACTTGTAATGCGTCACTACTTTTTTTTTTTGTTTCTGGGTTTGGAAGAGGGTTTTAGAGGAGAAATATAAATCATGAAATTTTGATTTACAAATTGTTAAAAATAACATAGTTGTATGGTTTAATAAGTTTTTAATGGAGCATTTGTTTATAGACGTGAATAGAACCAAGAAAAAAAAAAAAAAAAACTATCACTATTTTTCAGGTATATATATATAGACTACCTTTTAGTCCTTCAGATTTAATTTGTTTTTTTCTGACATTTTTTTTAAGGGAATAACAAATGTGTTTTTGTTTTGTTTTGGGCTTTGAAAGTGTTTTCATCATTTTTGTTTTGGACACACTTGTGTTTTATCATTGAAAATAGGAAGAAGGACGAAGTGAAGGTATTTAAATTGAGAAAAATAGATAGATCATCCAAATGGCAAAAAAAGGAAAAACTTGGGTTTTAAAATGAGATGACATATTTATGCCACGTGTCGGTAACTAGGGAAGTGTATAGGGAGGAAACAAGTGAAAGGTGTGGCAAAAGAGAGACGCGTGGGAAGATTTATTGGCCATTACGATTTTAGAGAATTACAACTTCACATGCTTCTTAACAAACTCTTAATTGTGTTTCCCATTTGTTAAACTCTCTACACCTATATTTTCATATAAATATTAAACTTATAAGCAATGATCCAAATCCTTTTTCTTCTTTCTCTAAACCTAATAATAATATATCTCAAGTTCGTATGTTTCATTGTTCTTTTATGGATTTTTAAAGGTGTCATACTTTATTTTTCTTCATTGGTGTATAGTTTGTTTTTTTTTCCCTTAAAATTGCATCTCTTATTTACTTATTTGGTAGTGTTTTCAATGTCTATGACTGAAAATTCTGTTTGGTATTGCAAAATCGGGGATTAATTGATTATACGCTTTTATGTAGTAGTACTTTTGTCAGCCATAATTTAATAGAATCGTGTTTAAACTTAATTCTATCAACCACATAGTTTAACAGTTGGGTGCTTCAATTCATCTAAACTTAAGTGTTGAGTTTAACGAAATAAACAACATTTAGACACAGAGAATACAGATTATGAACGACCTCGAAACTATCTAGCTTTATCATGTGTGATTTGAAGTTTTCAATATCTCTCTGGTATATATATCTAACTGTAGGAGATAACTCAAAGAAGATAAACTTTGTATTTACTATTCAGAGAATCAATGACATTTACCATAATTAATACCATATGCCAAGTGCCAAATTAATATACCTCATAAAACAACTATTACGTTAACAAAGATCACATGAACTGCATGTTGTTGTATTCCTCGTACGTACAACACATTTTTTTTTCTTGATAAATACGTACGTACTAGACACTTACACGTTTTTTTTTTCTTTTTTTGGTATAAATGTTAAGATACACTTACACGTTATTAAAGCTTATTGTATGCAAGAGATACGTAGCCGATAGGAATAATCTATACGTGCTTACGTTGAGCCGAGGTGGTTCCTTCGTTCGGTCGTATAGGCTTATGATGTTGACGTATGCTACTATCATCTAGCTAGCTACTCCTTGTGGATTAACTATTAAAATATATAATATTTGGAGTATTTTATATACTGTAAACCAATATTTCTGCAAAGTCAACGGCTTCTCTAATCCAATACGAGAAATTATAATATAGTTGTTAACGCTAACCAGGTTTTCTTATCCATATATTTAACTAACTAAAACTTTCCCTTTCATCCACATTATTATCAATTATTATAATATATACCGACACTAAATACAACTAACGAAGATTCAAAATGTTTTCTAGCTTATAAATTATATATGAAATAATGGTTCAAATTGGGTCTTCTTTATGTCAGCCAATTCAAATGTATACGTAATTTAGATATACACAGATGGATTTGAGCTATTTAAATCATAGTCACTGGCAGTGACAAGAAAGAAAAATCACATTCTTTAGATAAAATGGTAAATTATTTTGTTAAAAACAACAGTACAGTGAGAGTATAAAGGACATAGGTACTACGTATATATGCACGCATAAAAAAAACTTCATAAAATTAGATGCAAATATAATGTAGTAAATGTTATTAAGGTATTGATAATCATTTTTCCGAAACTCTTCTACCGTTGGATTGTTAGTATTATTATATATTCTTTTAGCTTAGGTTATGCTATATATAATTTTCATCTTGAACTTCGAATATTAAAAAGTTTTAGTTGAAATGATAGAGCATAATAAGAGATATTCTCAACATAGTTCAAAATAATAGAAGAGTGTCATTTTCCTTCACTTTTGATGCAATTATATAATTCATCAGCAAGCAGAGAGTCATAGGTAGAAATAGTGATAAATTAATTATTAGAAAGCATATCCCCTATTAGAAAACTTGAGAAATACTTTGAGATGAATGACAAAGAAAATTTAGACAAAAAGCCTCCTCTTGGCTTTCGGCACAACTCAACGGTGCATTCATCATCCGGACCTGTATTGTATCTGTATCTAATTAATGTTAACCTGTGGCTCTAATCATGATTAAGTACCATAGGTTTGTCTCTTATGAAAAGTAGATTATATAAAGTCCTTAAGTTCTTTTAATATAATAACGAAAATATATTAGTAATATATAGTTAAACATTATGCGTCCAAAAAAGTGTACCGCTCGAACTGAACTTGTAGAATAAACATTGCAATATTGCACATTTAAATAGTCAGCTATCTGATAAATCGAATTATATAAACAGATTAGTATTCAGCTGACTTTAATTTGAAAGTCAAAAAAGGAAAAGAAAATAGGTTACTTTAATTTTGACAAAAGTTTATCGGTTTCGTATTCAACGACTTGAACATCCATTCAATCCAATTCATACAATATAGAAGCAAAACTGGTCTAAATAAATTTTTTTTTTCAAAGTTCTAACTTCCAAATATGACATTAATTTTTCTATCAATTTGAAACTTATAATTATTCACCTTTAATATGAAAGGTAGGCCTAATGGCAAGAACACTTCTTTTTGGTACGATTACTGGTCCTTCATGGGAACATTATTTGACATACTAGGTGATAGAGGATGTATAGACCTCGGGATTACAAAGAGCATGACGATGGAATATGTGTTATTCAACCACCGGAGGAGAAGGCACCGTATGGAGTTGCTGGACAGAATCGAAAGTGAGATAGAAGAGGTAAAAACAAAAATGACTCCTGATGTCGATGATATCAATCTTTGGAAAAGTCGAACATATTATAAAAAGAACTTCTCAACCAGAGAGACTTAGAAACTTATTAGAGTGACGAGGCCAGAACGTATGTGGACAAAAGGGGTGTGGTGCTCCCATGCCACACCAAAATTTGCATTTATAACCTGGTTGGGAATGCATAATAGATTATCTACTGGTGACAGAATGTTGACATGGAATCAACGGACCGACTCCTCTTGTTTTTTCTGTCAAGAGCCTTTAGAGACGAGGAACCATCTCTTCTTCCAATGTCGTTATTCAAGCCAAATCTGGAGAAAGATTTCAACAGGGTTAACGGGAAGAAATTTCACTTTGATTTGGGACCAGTTCACCACCCTCATCTCCTCCTCGACACTAGAACCACAGCCGCTGCTCCTCTTAAGGTATGGGCTCCAAGCTACGATCTACACAATTTGGAAAGAAAGATATAGCCGCTGGTATGGAGAACATCTTATATAAGCTCTTCACCTCGAGAAAATCATTGAAAAGATTATCCGTAATAGGATAACACTTCTAAGAAACTCCGGACATCGAAAATGAAGATTTTCTCATCTATTGGTTTTCTACTCGGTTATAAGTTTGTAACATTAGAACCTAAGGTTTTTGCCTTCCCAAAAACGATGCACTTGTTGTAAAAACAGTTTTATTTTATAAATAAATTTTACATTCATTCCAAAAAAAAAAAAGTAGGCCTAATGAAAGGTATGTCAATTTTCCGTAGTTGTGGATTTCATCATAATAAAAAGAACTACAAGTCAAAAAAATTCTCTTTTTCGTCATAGAATTTTTTTGGGGGTCAAAATGTCATAGAGTAAAAGAAATTGTGATAAAGAATGAAGAAGAAAGATAGTTTAAGAAAACCGTACATAAATTTAAAATATGTGAAATATTCTTGATAAACATCTTAAATATATATATAAAGGAAAATATTAGGAGGAATGCCATAAAGTGGGTGGAACTTTAAAATAATGCCACAACCCATGAAAACTAAAAAAAATGCCATTTTCTTGAGGCGTATGTGTCAAATGACGTTTATACCCTTATTATTGAAGTGATTCAAAAATTTTCTTCCTCTCTCTTCTCTCTCCTTTTTTTTTCTTTCAACGTGTTTTTTCTCTATTTCTCTTTCTTATATCTGCTATATTTCTCTTTTCTTCTCTATTTTTTCTTATTTCTCTTACATTCGTATCATTTTTTTATCAAACTGTTACTATTTTTCTTCATCTGTTCTCAATACCATTTTTTCATCTATCAATAACATTTTTATTGTTCATCAAGTATTATCAAATTGTCTCATGCTAATTCGTCTATTGCTACTAGTTATCTACAATCTCTATGTACCAAATTATCCATTGTATAAAATATCCATACAAAGTATCACTTTATTACATATATAGACATACCGTATATTGCAACAATATGTCTACCTCCACAATTTGTTCACCAATGCATATTTTTTTGTTCATACAAAATATCATTTCATTGCATATATTAACAAACTATCAATTGCAACAACTTGTCCACCACCATAAATTATTCACGAATTTTAAGATTTTTTACATAAAAACCAAAAGCAAATGTGCAAAAAATATTTGATCAAATATGCATAAAAACCAAGATCAAACGTCCATATAAACCAAATTTAAAAAAACAATTAGACACATAAAAACAAGCTCAAACGTGCATTTAAATGTTGAATGATAAGAATGTCTACCAAACAAACAAACTTATATCCGAGATGGACAACAGTTTGCTAGAATGGACAAAACGGGTGTGAATATTTATTACAAATTCTTGAAAACCCGGAAATCTTGAAACCCCAGAAATTCTTGAAAACTCATAAATTCATAAATTAAAAATGCCAGAAATCAATACATAAACATTGATAAACGTTGTAGACAAATAAACGAATGAACAAAATTTGTATCAGCTTTTCTTTACTCTTTTCTTATTTCTCTTACATTCGTATGAGATTTTCTTCATCAAATTGTTACTATTTTTCTTCATCGCCACAAAATTTGTCCATCAAAACCATTTTTTAGTCCATCAATAACATTTTTTCGTCCATCAAGTATTATCAAATTGGCTCATGTTAATTCGTCTATTGCTACTAATTATCTATAATTCATATGTACCAACTTGTCCATTGTATAAAGTGTCCATACAAAATATCACTTTATTGCATATATAGACAAACCATCTATTGCAATAACATGTCTACCTCCACAATTTGTCCACCATGCATATTTTTTTGTCTATACAAAATATCATTTTATTGCATATATGAACAAACTTTCAATTGCAACAACTTGTCCACCTCCATAAATTATTCACGAGTTTTAAGATTTTTGTACATAAAAACCAAAAGCAAATGTGCAAAGAATATTTGATCAAATATGCATAAAAACTAAGATCAAACGTGCATATAAACCAAATTTAAAAAACAATTAGACACATAAAAATAAGCTCAAACGTGCATTTAAATGTTTAAGGACAAAAATGTCTACCAAACAAACAAACTTATATTCGAGATGGACAATAATTTGCTCTAGTGGACAAAATGAGTGTGAATATTTATTAAAAAATTTTGAAAACCCAGAAAATCTTGAAAACCCAGAAAAAATCTTGAAAACCCATAAATTATTGGAAACCCATAAATTCATAAATTAAAAATTCATAAAATTCATAAATCAATACATAAATATTGATATTGATCAACATTGTAGACAAATAAACGAATGAACAAAATTTGTGAAG
>CM051366.1:16104954-16129954 GCA_028015245.1 Cardamine occulta
AAAAAAACGAAAATCTGCAAATTGTTTTAGTTGAAGAAAAAAAAATAGAATAAGAATAAGAAGAAGAAGATGAATAGAGAAGAAGAAGATGATGATGAATAGAGAAGAAGAAATGAAGAAATGAAAGAGATCTAGAGATGGATAAAGAATGAGAGAGCAAGAGAAAGAGAAAAAGATTAGATTTAAGATATTTGTTAGTTTGTATTGTGTTTTGACATATGTTTTTTAAGGTACATTGATCTTTTTACATCTAAAAATTGGCATGGTCCGAGTAACTTTTTGTTAATGGCATATATTTTCAATTTTTAGAATGTTGTCGCATTTTCTCTAATTTACCCTATATAAAGTGTATGCGGGGTGGAACGACATTTTTAATCACTACGTTATTAGTCTACGTCGACCATTCAAAGATTTTAACCTAACAATTCGACATGAAATAAGATTGAGTCTAATATATGATATACACATTACCTATATGAGACCATGTTAAGGTTGACCGTAAGTGGTAAGAGCTTCGTTAAAAACATTAATCCAATTCTAGATGATTGAAAATAGCATCACCACTAGCAATGTCACCAAAACAATAACGACTATTTTTTGGAACTCTACCAAACTTTGTTGCACGCTGAAATAGACGACAAGCTTTTTATATATAAGCTATAGTACCATCTACACACGACAAGCTGCTTCAATATAGATATAATGTATAGTACCATACTACCATCTATCTAGGACAAATATTAAGTTAAATGGAACAATATGTTGTCGGGTCTTGTAATTTATTAAAGATGAGAACGAGGTTTAGGTAACTAGAGACGTAACCAAAACATCAGAAAAAAAACAAAAAAAAATGTTAGTAAAAACAAATTGCATTCTTCAAAAGTTTATAAGGGAAACACAACATTATGATGATGTCCATGAAATTGTGGAAATATATTTATTTAAATGTAGTAATATAAAAACAAATAATTAATCTTCTCTGCAATTTGAGCCTCCACATGCTGCCATGCGCTGCCTCTCCACACACGCGTGTTCCTAAATAAAACCGTATTGAGACCCAAACAAAAGTACAGCATAGTCTAATTAATAATTTCCCTATTTAATTATATGTTCAACTCAAACTAAAACACCCTCTTCTCATTATTCTTTATTTTTGGTCAAAACTATACGCATTTATAAAATCACATATAAATTTATGAATTGGCTGATAATGATACATATATCTGAAAATTACACGGAGTTAGATTACTTGACTGGTTTAATATGTTCATAACCAAACCTTCATTGTTAACAAATTTTGATGATTTGTTACAAGAATTTAGCAAACTCAACATCACAATTTTTACAACTACTTTTTAATTTTCATTTTACAGTATTTATGTAAAATATTACTTTAATTTTTTTATTTTTCTAAAACAAGCAAATGACATTAATAATAATATGTTCTTGCAAAATGCTGATTAATTATAGATTTAACACAACTCTCTAATATTTTTCCAACTAGTTTTATATAGTAATATCAGTTCGGGTGATATCGAACTTTTAAAGTCGTGCAATTGTAGTAGTATTTCTGTTCTGAGTTCATATACATTTTTTTTTTGTTGAACACCAGGAGGTTATGTGTCGGAACATGTAATCCTCCAAAAACTATAGTAAGTAATATTAGTTTCATCTCAAACATCATTTGAACTGAGGATCTCTAAGTTTCACCTAAGGTTTTTACCAGTTGAAACTTGGTTATATACATAATTTTCATTCTCTAGTGGAACCTCGGACATCATTGGAGCTTAAACTATAATGGTCTTGGGCCCGATAAATAGTAATGGGCCATTTCTGTATGCTATTCGTATTCCCCACCTGATTTTACCAATCTCAAATTCTTAATTGCAATTTGAAAGTATGTTTACTCAGGTTTTTCATCTAGTTTAAGTTCTTGATTGACATTGAGATGCAAGTTGTAGAGTCAAACACATAACATTTGGAAACTTCCTAAATCATAGAAAGCGCATATCTATAACATTCATTGTTAATGCTGATACGTAGATAGAATCACGGATCCCACATTGAGCAATTTCCTTCACAATCAGCCGAGACAATGACATAGTTACTTGGCTATGCTCACTTCGGTCCCAAGTAAAGCGAGATTATATATCGACATGTGTTGTGATTCTGACCTCACTCGTCACTTAGAGGTCAGATCTCTCTTACTCTCTTATGCCTTTTAGTTTCTTGTTCTAACAAAGACATTCAAAAATAATTCTTTAAAGACTACATTTTTAGATTGGATCACTTGGATACTTCTTACACAACACAACACACACATACATATAGTGGGTTTCTCCACTTACTACACTACACACACTTGTCCTTATACCTTACTCCTATATTCTAGACTCTTACACAAGCCACACTACTTTATGTAGCCACACTACTCACATTGGTAGTACAACAACTCCCTTAGCTACTACTTTAGTTTGTTGGGCCTAATCTCCATTTTCAGGCCCATCTTACCAAACAAAACACCAAGCCCAACTTCCTTTTCTCTTCTTCTTCTTCCTCTTCTTCCTACGCCACTTCTTCTTCTACGCTTGGCTCTGTTCTTCTTCTTCTTCTTCTCACTGATTGAAGCTTTTCATTTGTTGCAGGATTTAATAAAGAACTCAATTCTCAACAACATGCCTATGTTTATTCTCATTCTTATTCAATTCTTGAGTCTTTGCGATTAGTTACATCAAAAAACAAATGTAGGGCTTGCTTACAATGAATACACAACTTTACTCCTTGCTTTCTTAGCTAGTGCCTCCAATGCTACATCAACCGCATCTAGCAAATCATAGTTAGTAGCATTTGGGTGCGCATAAGTAAATCTAGGGATCAAATCAATGACTGTTTCCCTCATTAGAACCACCTCGCTCTCCGAGATCCTCGAGAGCTCATGCTCTATTTTAGAGCTGTTCTTTTCGTCCATGAACACTGAGTAACTTCTTCTATCGTCCGGAAGATACCACATGTACTGTGTATACATGGTATGAGGTGAAAAAAAGACTGGTATGCATCCGGATAATATTGCATCAAATGTAGACCGACGTGTGAACGAGTCTCCTGGTGCTTGTAGGCAAAACCGTGACCGAGCCATTACTCCTAATACCGTCATAGGGTCGTGGCACCTACATTGACCAAATTAGTAATTAAGTTTGTTACTTATGTGCTATAATCAACAAAAACGGTTCCTATCACTTAGATGTGTGACTCGAATCAATAACATGACAAAAGAAAAGAAAATGGATACACAAGACACTTGGACTATAGTTGCACATGTAATTAATCACCCTAGTTGAATTATTATTTCATTAACTTAAAATATAGTTAGTGCTCCTAGTCATCTAAGTTGAAAGTAACCAATGACAATGTAATGTAATAAAGTAGACAAAATGTGACAGTTGTTGTCAATAATAAAATTAATTATGGACCCCTCCAATTAAAAAAAAATGTGGTGGAGTGTAACAAATAATATTTAAATTGCCAAGACGAAATTGTTAAATTCATAAAGTGAAAAAAAATTAAAAAACCTGGACCCTCCATTTTCACATTTGAGAATCTCACAATGACTTGACTCAGCGCATTGCTTGATCAGCTCGTCTCTAATGGCAGCTTTCTCCAATCCCTTTCTTTTGCCACCGACAAAACTAAACAAGTTTGGTCTCTTAACTCGTCTCATCTTATTTTGCCACGTCACCATCTCTGATGACGTGTACGGATGAAAATAAGAAGGATACGGTATACCAAAGTGTTTGACACCTTTCCACGGTTGCCTCTCCACGGTCAGCACCGACATGTTTTTGACACGTGGCATTTGCATGAGCTTGTTTGCTCCAAAGTCTTCAGTGTCGGAGTTGGATCGCATGAAATCCCAAGCTGTTCTTCCCAAAGCCAAGAAATGATCACGACCGTTGCTTCTCCTCCACCATCGTTGACTACTAACAAAGTCAACTAATCTAACGGCTAGCTCGTCGCGCTTTGTTAGGTTTTGCTCTCGGAAGACGCTTGAAGCGTATAGACCACCGTAGAAAGGAACGTAGAAGATGTCAGCATTGTGTGGCTCCCAAGTCCGACATGGATGATTTTCCACACGTGCGTGGAAGATCATCTCGGCTATGAACTGGTGTGTAGCGAACCATGACGTTCTTCCGCCGCGGTGGAGAGGCTGACCGAGACCGTTGTTGGTCACGTGAGGGCACATGTTGGTGTAGATGTTCAAGTGTCGGCAGTTGTTGAGGAGACCGATGTTGAACTCTTTGGGAAGATCGTAGACGTAGACAGTGAAGTTGTGGTGGCACGTGCGGGGAAGTGAGGTTGTAAACGACGTCGTTTGAGGTGGAGATGTGAAGGGGGATTTGAGAATTAAGAAGAGGAGACAAATTGAGGAGAAGAGAAGAAAAGTTAGAATTGTTGATTTGAGGGTTTCTTTGTTTTTACTGTATTTCTTCTTCTCTGGATAGAGATCGATCTTGGTTTGGTTCTTAGTGTAAGTCATGGCAAATTTTGAGAAAGAGAAAGATGAATTGGTAGAGGAGTAGGAATAATAATGATATATATATAAAACGAGTTTACTTTGACCCAAAAAAATAAATAAGAGAGTTTACTTTGACGGTGGAACATGAAATGCGGAATGATAAAAATTAAAGGCAATGTTGTCAATTATGCCAAAAAAAAATTATGACATTTCAAAAATGCCATTTTTATTTTCTTCTTCCACTTATACCATTTTTTATGGTATTAGATAAATATTATTCCTAATATATTCTTGTGATCAAAAGTATAAGTGGTCTAAAAAAATTATTGATGGTGGACAAGTTGATTTCGTCCACAAAAAATACTATGATGGTGGACAAATTGATTTAATCCTAAAAGACACAATAATTTTATCTACAAAAGATAAATGGTGAACAGGTTAATTTCGTCTAAAAAACAAATGATGGACAAATTAATTTTGTCTACGAGAAACACAAAGACACTTAAAAGTTATGTGGTGGACAAACTAATTATACTATAGACAATCCAATCTTTATTTATATCATGTAAAAGTGGTTGCATGACAAAAAATGATGGACAAGTTATTTTTGGTGGACAAATATATAAGTTAGATCCAACATAGTTACTCCGTGGATAAGTACGATTTCGTGGATAAACCAATGATACTTGTCCATAGAAAAAGTACAAGAGAGAAAGAGGAAAAATAGAAAAATTAAAGAGAAAGATAAAACAGTTATTGTACATTGTAAAAATGATATGAGTTGAAAGATTAAAAAAAATAGCATAGCTTATAATAATAATAAAAAAAAAGAGCCGTATGTGTAAAAATCTCAAAATTAAAAAATGTGTATAAGTGTTAAATGCGGAATGACACATTTTGCATGCCCCTTTTTTGGGGTTTTACCTTTAATGTGTTAAATAAAGTGGGGTAGAGAAAAAAGTGCAAATTCATGGAAATAGTAAGATTTTGAAATATCTCAAATGTTGTGGCAAATACAGAATATTGTTTACAAAAATAGTGATTAGAAAAATGCAAATGCAAATTGGAATTTCCTCTGTTTTGTGTAATAGTTGTAATTTTTCTTTCATAGCTTCTTCCAATTCATTGTAAAATTTTTTTTTTTTTGAGTAATAAATTTGAAAGTCCAACGACAACAAAAAAGAAGAAGAAAAATTAGGATCTTGTGGGCTTTTTACAAGTTGGCTTCCCTCTTAATTGTTTGTCCACAAAAGAAGAATGAAAATTTCTTAATAAATAAAGATAAAACCCATTATATTGGGCTTCCAATATTTGAGGCCCTTAGTAATTATTTTTCTTTCAATTAGGGCCTTAATAAGTTGATAAGGCCGACAATGATTAATAAAACATTTTTGGTATTTTTGAAAAAATCAATATAAAATGGGACATGCACTTTAGCATAATAAAAAGGCTTTGAGTATTCTGATTTTGTATCACTAATTGATTCAAAATATATCATATTAAATTCACATATATGGACCAAATTTTATAACAATAACTTGATATTTTGACTATCTTGGTTGTACTTTCGTTTCGATTATGAATCATTCTTAAAATGATATTTACCTATACGTTAATACGTATATATCTATCTTATTTGATCGAACTGAACAAATAAGACAATCAAATGTGAGATAATCCAAGATAAGATAGATTCAAGCGCAAATGAACTTAATAATGTAGATAGAAATATAGAAAATGAGATTGAAATGAAATAGGTAATTAAAACTTTATTTTGTGCAAGTAAAAGTAAAAAAGATGATTTTTAGATTGTCACCAATAATACAATGACTTTAGATTTGATTACAAAAAAGGAGGGAACTGATAGTTGCTCAAAGTGGCAACTCTATATGTTAAATTAAATTTTTACATAAGATGCATATTTATATGAAATTATTTGCTATTTGTGAGAAAACCCTAAACACATGTATGGGCTTATACTAAACTTGTTTGGGCTTGGTTGAAACTCTCTAATATCAAAATGTTGAACTTGATGTCTATGCAAGTAAAACTCTAATATTTTAATTTCATCTATTTAGGGTATTGTGTGGGATACGGGTAGCTATATAACAAAATGGAGGAAATTAAATTTTTTAATGAGAGTTGTTCTTCTTAGGCCTGGACAGTTCGGATCAGATGAATCCGACCCAATCCTTACCTAACCCTAAATTATCTAAATATTTTGGATAAGGGTAGACAAAATTATCCGTTTGGGTAACAAAAATTTATTATTACGGATAAGGATATGGGTCGGATATTACCCAGGGTATCCAAATTACCCATAAAGGTAGTTACGTTTTTACGATTATGTAAAATTATACATTTGATAGTTAATATTTTTTTATGTTTAGCATGTAAATGATATTTTGCTTTGTTTTTTTTTATCATCACCACAAATACTTAAAGTGAAAATCACATAATAGATATAAATTTTATATGTAGGATTGACTTATTAATTAAAAATATCTTTTGAATAGAAATTTGAATTAAAACTAAAGTTAGTTTTTTGGTAGGTATGTGATAACCATTTTTATTTGTTGAAGGAGAATATGACTTGATAATCAAAATAGTATTTTGATTAATGATCAATAAAGTATTTAGTTATTTTATCCAAATTATTCGTTCACATAGGTATTTTAGTCATATGAATTACCCGTTTGGGTAATGAAATTTAATACTTTTATTACCCTTATCCTACCCGTTACCCATACTACCCGACCCTTATTCTTTAAAGATATACTTCGGATAATGATTTTTGATACCTTTATTACTCTTATCCTCTTTTTTCCGGCGATTATCCTATGTGTTACCCTTAATGCCTAGGCCTAGTTCTTCTTCCGTGTGGTTCAGAAGAAATCAAATGAGAGAGAATAAAACCAATGAGGCTAATTAATGGTAAATAGACTAGCAGGTTGCATGCGGCAAGGCTAGCTAGCATAGGTCTATTATAATAACTGTTTCAGATTTTCAGATATGAAAAAGGAAATTTTCTTCTTTCCTATTTTCATCATAATTCATAGGTATAGAGGTAAATAACATAATTTCTTACTGCAACTGATATTATTATTCATATAAAAGAGTATCTACACACTCGTTACCTTTTTTATCATTTTTGTTTTACATACGTATAGGTAAATAACATAAAATTAAGCTGAAGCAACATAAATTTAGGATTAATATGTATTTTAGTAGTTCTACTGTTTTAATTAGCATTAGGTTTTAAAATATTTTTCGCTTTAATTTTTTTCAAATTTATAAATAACCTTATAAATTTTGGTTTATTCTAAAAATTCAATATTAAACAAATAGCATTACGATCGATGATTTTAATTGTTGGATACTTCCAAAATCAACATAAAACTAATTTATCACTTGTAGCGAAAGCATGAATACATAGTACGGTTTGACGAAGACGTATACATATATATACAACACACACAACCTAGCTCCTACTAGACTTCTAGTCCTAGCTTTAGTAAGAAGCAGAAAGAAACAAAATTTCGAGTTACAAAAATATAATTTTCACTCACAATGATAACAACAACTCGGTCTTTTTAAAATTTTGAACTTTAACTCAAAGATATTTATGAATAAAATATTGAATGGGGTAAAATATTTGATAGTGTCAACTAAAACTCCAGTTAAGATCAAGTCCCACGTGACCACACAAGTTTCGACTAGAGATTTTCACAATTAATTAAGTAAATAGATAGACATAAATTAATTAAACATAAGAAAAAATAAAACGATGAATGAATAAAGTTTTTTTTTTTTTTTTAATAAGTAATCAAACGAATAAAGAATAGATAAAAGAGAAAAGAGCATGCATGCAAATGAGAAAACAAATATTAAGGCAGCAACTTTAAACATTCTTCTGAATCTTGGACTGCACGACGGTCCAGAGCGTTTTGAATCGATGGCAGTGTAGATTGATTGCTATTTAACAGTTAGCTACAACATTTTTAGTGTAGTTCTGAGCCTATCTGTCTTAGCCAACACTAGGTACATATCATACCTACTTCTTTACTTATATATTGTGTATTTATCTAATACGTATTGCAAATGTGCGTATGTATTTATCTATACATGTAGATGTGTTGGATTACGGACGTAGAATCCCGAGATAAATCGGAAGAAAGGTACGGGACGAAAACGTTTTGCTTGACGGATCTGTCTCTGTGTGTGTGATGTTGGCTTTTAGCGATGCCAAAGATTTGTAATTAGTTAAAGTTTGTCTTCACATTGCTTTCTCTCTCTCTTTTTCTTTGTCTTAACCGTGACTTGTTCACATCTTTTGTTCGTGCTTCTAGTTTTTTTATCTTTCTATTTTGATTTTTGGTTTTTATAATGTTAAGCTATTTTTCCTCCTTTTCATTGGTATGTTAATATTCTAGTATCACAGAACCATTTTTTTCTTTTTTCTTTTTGTGTAATCACCGTTTTACTTTTTACTTTTTTACTTAAGTCTTGATAATATTAAAAAAAATTGTTGTTGTAACCAGATAAACATGACTAGATTTTATGAGAAGGGCATCTAATCCAACTAATCGATACAATAATGTGTTAGGCTGTGCCTTGAGGATTCTGATATTCAAATATGACACATATTCAATTCCCCTTTGGTACGGATGATTAATAATCTTTAAATCGGAATTTCCTTCAATTTTTTTTTTTAAGTGTATAAAACCAAATGAAATGTGTGTTAATAATGTGGTATAAGCTCTGGGGTTATTATAAGCTTTTCCATGGAACATTTTGTAGATAAAATCGGCATGATTAACCAATGTAACCACTTTTTTTTTTACCTATGTAACAACTTTGGGGTTATTTGCATTGCTAGTAATGGCCAAATTCGTAGCTATTGTAATTGCTGGCAAATTTGTGACTAAAATAGTTAAGATAGTGAAAAAATTAAACTTTTATATATATATAAATATCAGTTCAATTCTTATACTTCAATCTGCACTCAAAGTCTCAAGCATTTCAACAAGACAACCTAAAAGTGTAATAGGTGCCTTGTTAGAGCATTTCCAAAGGGAGCTCTTAAGTGAGGTTCTTAACATTAAAAAAATAAAAATTAATACTCCCTCTGTTTCACTTTATTTGTAGTTTTAGGGTTTTTTTTGTTACAAAATAAGTGTTGTTTTGGGTTTCCAATGCAGATTTTAAATAAAATTTATTTTATTACCCTTATTATTTTAATGTGATAACCAATGAAAAAACTTGTTTAGTGTATTAATGAAAGGTAAAAAAAAAAATTTAAATATTTTTTTATTTTGTGTGCTAAAACATAAAACAACAAATAAAATGAAAGAGAGGGAGTAGTAAATAATGAGAGAGAATAAAAAACCACCTCTTAAATCTCTTAAATAAGAACCCCAACTATAATAGTTAAGAACTCAAATGCCACATGTTTTAAATTAATTGGTTCAACTTTTTTTTTTAATTATTTAAAATAATTAAATAATCAAAATATATTAAAAGTATTAATAAGAACCCCAATGGGTTCTTGTTCTTAACCAATGGAAGTGGTCTTATACGGCTCTGCCATGTAATTATTTACGGCTCTGCCATGTAATTATTTACGGCTCTTTCGTCCAATATTAATATCAATTTATATTATTTGGTCAACACACCTTTGAGTTGACATCACCGGAGAGAATAAACTCATAAAACAAACGATAATATTAATAAAATAAATTCATAAGTATAGGATTGGCCGAAGCTACATAAGAAAAATGTCCAATCAGGTCGGGCTACTGATATACCGGTTTGAGTTAACTATATATAGCGAGACAAATATTTAAAATTGGGGGCTGATTAATGTGATCCCTTCCATCTCAAATCACATCCAATTTTATTACTTAATTTATGTAAATATGTTTTGATATAGAATTATAGAATCAATGAGAAAGTAATATTTTTTTTGATGTTGGTCACATATTGCTCACACCCCAATCATGAAAAATGCCAAAGAAATGCAAAATGGAGTGTGATGTAATGAAACAAGTTAGAAAAACTTGATTAAACAAAAAAGATTTCAAAATTGCACTTTTTGCACCTGAACATGATTCATAAGTCATAATTCATAAAACAATCTGATGATCGTATAATTTTGATCCACATGGTAAACTACACTAAATAAATATATATTGATCCCATTACTTAAAGATTTACGTATATAGTACGTGTAGTATATATAATATATTAATTTTCATATATATATATATATGCGCATGTATATCAGTGTATATATACATGGATATACGTAAACAGTGAGTCGTACCCAGCACACGTTGCTTCGAACGTATCCACCCATCTCTGTCGTTTCGATTACTTACATTACATATGCTTCTTCAAATAGGCCAGTGCCCGTACGATAAAACAATGCTAGCTAAACACATGACATCATAAAACCAATAGAAATATGTTATGCATATATATCAATGCAGATCAAGTTAGAGATATTCGACCACCTCACCTATCTATATGTATATAAAATTTCTCTTTATAGTAATAATTTAGGGTCAGAACAAATTAGAAGAAATGATAGATGTATGCTCGAGGCCATAAGCATATAGCACCCTGACCACATATAAAATGTCTCAGCTAAACATGCATTTGATCTTATTGATAGTCGTTAATTTAATTTCAAGAAATCATCATGTCTATTCTTCAAACGAGTACATATGCACTATCGATGTGCCGTCCAACATTTAATTATTTTGCTATACAGTTTTATGTTATTCAATATTTAAATCAAAATAGTACAATATTCAAGATAAATAGATTAGCTAATTATGGATAACAAATAATTTTTTTTGTCATGCGAAGGGGCCGGGGCGTAAATGTTGACCAGTCTATGCAGGAATGAAGCTTTAATTTTATAACCAAAAAAAACCACGAGTCGAGTTAATTTTTTTAGAATTTTTTTTTTTTTTTACTAACCAAACTTTAAATTATTTAAAAACTTAATCCAGAATTGGTTGTCCAAACTAGAAGAAAAATATTTAGAAACGTAGTATCAGAAAATAAAATTCTAGAAATATGTGCCTATCAGTCTGTGTGTTTATTATACGATCTTGGGATACGAGAGATTGTAAAATCAGGGAGGGAATCGCGACGAAGAAAATCATCAAAAGTGAAACTGAAAATGCAAAAAAAAAAATTTTGTTAGGATGTTTTTTTTTGTTTAAAGATTTTTTTTGTTTATCTTTTTTTAAAGAAATTGGAAGTAATAGTTGATAGAAACTAGAGTGAAGCTATGCAAAGAGGAACTTTTACTAGTTAGGGGAACTCAGCTGGCATCTAACGGTCTCCATCTGGATCTAGTTACTTCCTTCTTACACTTTTACAACTTTATATATAATGAATAAAATGTTGTACATATTTGGAACTTACTTTTGAATTTGATTTTGAACAAACCAACTACCAAAAACCCATAAAATCAATTCCCTCCAATCCCCAATCCTCACAGCTAGCTTCAGGCCAAAGTAGCTGAGAGTTGTAGCTGAGCTCAGATAAAGGCTGTTCCAATCTCACTACACATTGTATCTCAAGACTCTCTCTCTCTCTGACCCATGTCCGGTTTCTATGTCCACTCATTGTTTTCTACCATGTTCTAAAAATCTCCGTCTAGCTCCGATTACTCTCCGTTTAGTCTCTAGACCCACCCTCACCGCCCGACTAGCGCCTAATCGCTAGGCCGACCTTCGCCGCCAGTTAATTTTTTTTTTGTTATTCAGACATTTAGATTGGGATTTTGTGATATTTTACAATAACTTATGTTCAAAATTTTAATGAAAATCATAATTTTTTTTTAAAATATGTTTTTATGTGTTTACTGCAATTTTAAAAACAACATTATAGAAAAATTTAATTATAATGGATTAATATATTTTAAAAACATTAAAATAGTCTTAAAACTATAAAACTAATCCCCGAGTAATCCCCGTTTAATCTTCGATTTATTGGTTAGGCGCTAGGTCCACCCTTGCCGTCCGGCTAGCGCCTAGCGATTTTTGGAACATTGGTTTTCTATAATATAATAGAGCAAAAGCTTTATTTTTTGCTTATTGTAATCATTTCCATTGTGTATCCATAAATGGAAACTTTGTTAAACGTTTGCCTTTTAATTTATATCCAATAGTACTCATCTATGAGTATGATGGTCCCTCTCATCTTCTAACTAGTTAACTTTTCTCTTAAATGAATTGATTTAACATCATTTTGCATCTGCGATTCAGTACGATAATTTTTATATTTTTGTATTTATTCCGCACTAAAATCGAGCACAACACAAAATTCCTGTCGACATTAATTAGTCCCTAACTCGTTATAATTTTAACTTAAATACGACTAAAACAATAAATGAGTCATTCTGATAATGATACATATGTAGGATCCATGACGTTTAGACAATTCAAGATCCATACTTTGACGAAGACTTAACAAAATTACAAAACAAGATAACAAGAAAACACCTCAAAAAGTAAAAGAAAATAAAAGAAAAGCAGAAGAAGAAATCTAATAGAATTCAGAGCGAGTGATGATCTTGAAACCCATTGATGGGAAACCGAAGAGACTGCCGTGAAGCGTCACCATCACGACCTTGTGGCGATTCGAGCGGTGCACGGACGGTAGCGGAGCCACGGCTAGGGAAACCGGTCTGACCAATGGGTGCACCAACGCAAGTGTAGCTCGCTTCCACGGGACCATCGGGCATGTAGTTAACGGTCGTAGTGGGGAGGTTAGGGTTTGGAGAGATGCTTCTACTACCTCGAAAAGATTGGCTTAAGTAGTAGTCGTTCATGTGATTGTGAGGAGAGTATTGGTTTGAAGAGTATGGATACGGTGGTGGCGGCGGCAGTGGTGGCATCGGTGGTGGAGGAACCATGTTTCTTGAGGAGCTTCCCGGGTATAGCATTGGTGATGAGTAAACCGACCGGTACATTGTTGGATCTGCAGTATGATAGCTGCCAATAACTCAAATTATATATCTTTAACCTCAATCATATGATAATTAGCATATTTAGTAACTTTAGTATATAATTAAAAGTTTTTAGAGAAAGAGAGAGTACCCAAAAGGTGAAATTCCAGGTGGGGTTAAGGTATCGTTACGGTAGACCAATTGACGAGCTTGATTTAATGTCTCGGTCTCCCTCTCTTTAAGTTTATACAACCAAAAGGACATCAAATTAATTTTAGTCTTAAATGGAATTAGTTACATATCTACTCTTGTTTAGTTGTTTACATATCGACATGGATGTGACACCAATCATTTATCAAAGACGAACATTTTTTTTTTTGAAAATTTGGGTTCATTTACACGAACTAAAAAGTGTGAATATGAAAGCTAAAAAGAGGTTGAAGGAGAGACTATATGTGTATATAACTAGTCATACCTTGTCGGTGGCGATTCATGTGGCCACCAAGAGCTTGAGATTTGCAGAACTTGAGTGAACAAAATCGACATTCGTACACCTTCCCACTCTCATCTTTCCCTTCTTTACTACCTTTCTTCTTCCTTTGACCTAAATATATACCAACAACATTATACTGTTAATTTGATGTTTATCTTTAACCTTTACTAATATACGAACAAATACTAGCTAGTATAACAAAATAACGTTAAAGATTCACAAATTTCCAACTATATGTTTCATATATATATATAGAATTAGGGTTTTTTTCATGGTATGCATACCAGAGGAAGAAGAACCTTCTTCGAGGGCTTGCTTATTGCCATCTTTAGAAAATTCATCTGGAAGATTGTTGAGGTCTAAGTAATTCTCCTCGTGCCTCCTGCCAAAAAAAAGTTCAATAAAGAAAGTGTGAATTTAAAGATTAGGAAATTAGAAGATGTAATTAAGAAAGTGGTTTTAAGTTTTGTGGGGCATATTACATAGTGGGAAAACGAGAGATTGGTGTGAGATAAGACTTCTCCCAAAGAGCTATAATAATTGAGAATATATATTAGAAGACTTTCAGTTGGAGGCTGCACCACAAAAGGAAGATAAAAACGTAGAGAGTAGTAAAAGTTAAAGAAGAGAGGTTCGAAAGTTTTCTATCAGTTTATCTGCCACAAACCCTCCCATCTCTCTCTCTCTCTGAGTGTGGAAACTAAATCAACAAAGTGGGTCTCGTGACCTTAAAAGGATAGAGGTGGTCATGTGGGTTTAAGGGGGTTAATTAATCCAGAGAGTGTTTGTGTGTGTGCATGTATGTGTGAGTGTGAGGAAAGAGAGAGAGAGATGAGAGGGACATTTCCTGAGTGAAAGGAGATGCTAGGGCTACTACTCTAGAACCCTATTACTATGCAATTAATTCATGTTAAAAAAGACAAATTCTTAATATCTTATGAACTATTTTTTAAAAAAGATCAATGAGTTTTGGACATTTTGTGTATATCTTCATCATACCGAAAATCAAAATAGATTACATAAATCTCCTTTTCAACTAGTTAAGTTAATCGTACTTTTTCAATTTTTCGGATGATAAATTTTTTTCTGAAATGTAAGTTCATATATGTTCTCTTCCAATTCCGGTCGGGATTAGAGCAAAACAATTGACTATTTAATTATTTATTATAATTCTTTAGGGAATATCAAAGAAGTCATGTCTAGCTTGTTCTCATTAGTAAGATTTATCAACCTCAAAATTGTTTTTGTTTACACTAATTAAAGGAAACGTCAAGGTGTAAGCTGCACTAGTAAGAATAAACTAAAAAAATATGATAAAACGTTGTATTTAATTAGGTTTAATTTAATATAAAGGCGTCTTAAAAAAAACAAGAGTAGTACTTTGTCAACAATGAATTAAATGTGGAAAGACACATCTAGCGAATCATTGTCTCTTGATAAAGAATCTTTCATGAATAGTTTGCAGCTTCAAGATCGTCCTTGATGGACTTGTGATCCTCACTTAAACACACAGAAGAAAGAACCAAGTAACTAAAAGAGAATAGATTTTATACTTTTAAGGACAATCCGAGACATGGCTAGTTCTATGGTCCTGCTGCTTTGAACATTACGTTTTGAGAAGTTTTACAATAAATATTTGTATATAAATATATGAAAATTGTTAGCTAGTAATGGTCCCCCATATATAGATGTAATGTAATGCTATAGCTAGGCCTCTCCTGGGGCATCCACATCAATTTTTTTCTTTCAAATTGTTTTTTGTACCCTAGGGTTTTGCAAATGGGACATGCAAGTGTTGCTATCACATGTAACTAATTATTAGGTCCTTTGTGATCTAAGTTGGATATGCATGTCTTCTATTATCCCTATCTTTCCATTACTTGTTTCTACTCCTCAATATTACCTGGTTAATTATTCTTGAAACTATACCATTTACTCTAATCCATGCAATTAAAAGTAAAACATTTGAACGCTATATATCAAGGTCTTTTCATAACTCACGCTATTTATGTTGTAGACATATCTTACAGAAGTAGTGTAAGATCAATAACACTATCCTCATTCCAATATATATTAAATTGTTCTGGATTCCATATCTAATTTTTTCATGCAAGAGTTGTATTTATCTTTTCACTCTTTTTTTTTTGTTAAGAATATTGTTATGAGCTGAAACTTTACAAAGTTTTTAAAGGAGACTGTAACTTTTATTGCTATAAAATGGGATTTCAAACCAGTTTAGAAAAGGACTCGCTTCCTAGCGTTTGTGTCCGTTAAATTGTTCACCATGGAAATGCTATAGTGCGCATGGAAATGCTTACTATATTTATGAAGGAAACAAAAATCTTGATGCTATACAAAACTTTCATCTATAAAAGAATGATCAAGAACTAGAATAGCAACTTAGTGTCAGTTTAATAGACACTTTCTCTACTTCTTCGGTGAGAATAATATTTAGAGACTAGAGGTTCACATTTTCACGGTCACGGAAGCGTGCGAGTCACGTGCCAAGTGGCTTGAAGGTTTTTATTTTCCGAATCTTCAAGGTCAAACAAAACTTCATCACAACTCAAAAACAAAGGCATGCTCGTGCCGACCTACAAAAAAAGTAAAAAAGAATATTTGTCCAAAAAAGTCAAGCCTAACACCGTTATTTCACGGCGTCATGTTAATATGATAAGCCGTATGAATGGTGACGGGACGGAGATTGATAATTTCGAGTTCATCAAATCAAAACTCAACCAATCATAGTCGACACTAGCTAAGAAACATCTTGTCTTTGTCGTGATTTTAGTCGCTTAGTTTAACTAGATCGACTTAACTTTGTCTTAATCATGAGATATATATATACAACCATATAATAAGAATATATAAGTTAATGAATTTGTTTTTATTTTGGGGGGTGTTAATGATTTAGCATATAAGTTATGAGTAGGAGAGAGTACAGAGAAGGGATCAGGTGAGAGAAGGACCACACTACTACTCCAAGACTGTCACGGCTAGTAAGCTAGGACTTCCAATCTCTCCCTCTTCATGTAAACATCTGCAACTCTCTATCGGACAATCATACTTTTTACTCCTTTCTCTTACGTGGTCCTCCCCTTTCTTTTTCTTTTTCTTTTTACCTTTTTATTTTATTTTTATTTTACATTTTTCCTTGTCTTTTTTCTCTTTATTTTTGTATTATGAATCATGTAAATTTGGAAGGGAATATCTAGTGTGGTGTTTTCTTGTTTAAACTCTAAGTCTCATGGTTAAAAAGAGATGAAGTTGATGAGAACAATCTAATGGTTAAGATGGGGAATATGTAATTTGTTTATGAGCATAATAATCAATTGATATCTAACTTGTATTCAAATCATGGGCGGACCCAGGAAAGAGAAAGTTGTGTCAATTGACCTATCCAAAATCCAAATATATATTTACTTTGTATATGTAAACCAATAAAAATCAGTGCCACAAGTGGTAAATCATGCCTATTGAACCACCTACCCTTGGGTTCGATCCTTTCTTTTGCATAATTATTACCATTTTGATACAGATTAAAATATTTTGTGGATCCGCCATTTATTCGAATCTATACTGACTAGTTGAAGTTTTCACACGCAGAGATGGAATCTACCGCTACTCTAATATACTATTTACTTGGTTTACTATATTTTGCAAAATATGTAACACTAATAGTAACCAAGTTGGTTAGTAGCGGTAGATTTGGTTCGTTTAAAAAAGGTTTGATCATTGTTTCCTTGGCTTTAGTTCGACTACTTTTTAGATAGATGATTAACATGTAGAAAAAGTGACTAATCAACTAATTGGTATTGAAATTAAAACGGTAGAAAAAGTGACTAATCAACTGATTTTATCACCTAAAGTGACCAAAATGATTAATACTATATTTGAGAGAAATTTATTTAGACTAGTGCGTACTGATCCTATATATAAGGTAATAAGTACAAATTGTTCCATGCATGGGTACTACTTTAAAGCACTATTTCATTGGAAATCAGTTCTGATGTGTACTTTGAAATTTCATGATATAGATTACTTAATTGGATACAAAATAATTAAGCTTACCTGATTGTTAAAAAAACATATACGTTTAGATACACGTTTTTAGCGACTTTACATAGTGAAATTTATTCTAGAACTATAAAGAAGTTTAGAAAAAAAAAAAATTGACAGCTTAATTTTTTTCTTGACAGCAAGTTTAGAAAATAACTTAAAACGTAAAAAAAAATAAAAAAAATAAATAAGCACTCCCTTCCTTCGTGGTCTCTGTTTCAGTCCAGCAAAATTTTATTTCAGATTGATTCTAATAACTTGAGCATGGACTTTCATACCACTTGTTCAGAACTATCAAAATTTACTCACAAATCATTCGCTAATATGCTACTCTCAACTCAACGATAAAGACAAAATGTATGATTAACCAGTGAACTAATCCGACAACCTCCTAATCACTCTTGAACCTTGCCTACTGTCGAAAAATTGTTGTTATCAACATTCAAAATAAAGCACATTACAATGGAATTGTTTTCAAACCATAGAAAAAGAAAAGTAACTTGATATAAATTCCATTGTATAAGATTATTTTTCCTATGATGCAACTTATGTCTCCATATGTCGGATAAGCTTCAATAGCTTGCAGCCTAAGATATTTTTAACAAGTCGGTTAAGAATAAAAATAGGTTTAAAAGAAAATTATCTCTTTTTATTAATAATAGAAAAAGAAGTTTTCTATTAGCAATAGTAATAGGATTAACAAAAGAGATGCTAATATCTATATATATCAAAGTTGAGTTGTGACTTTGATATCAAAAATATTAAGAGTTTTTGTGTGTTTAGTTTTGAGAGAGTTTCTAAACATTAATAAAGAGAGTTATCTTTATTTAAAAGCTAAGTGTATTTTTAGATTCTTAAATTGGTATCAGAGCTTTAGGCTTAAGAGATCACAAAAACTTTGTGGAGGAATCACGAAGATCATACAGATCTATCGCCGACGTAACCGAGCCATGGGAGACGTCACCATTCTTTCTCGTCCGAAGGAAGTAGTACCTTCATCGATTCATTGTCCCATGTTGACTTCAACAAATTACACAGTATGAGCCATGAGGATGAAGGTTCTTTTGCAAATTCATAAGGTGTGGAAAACGATTTAACCAGGTTCAAACGAATCCGACAAGAATGATATTGCTATTGGCTTGTTATTTCAATCCATTCCGAAGGTTCTTATTCTGCAAGTAGGCGAACAAGATTCTTCAAAGGGGATATGGGATGCGAACAAAACGCGCCACCTAGGTGCATATCGTGTCAAGGAAGCAAGACTTCAAACCCTAATGTCCGAATTTGAAAGAATTAAGATGAAGGATTCATACACAATAGATAGCTTTGCGGGAAAGTTATCGGAGTTAGCATCTAAATCAGCTTCACTCGGATAGGCAATTGAGGAACCAAAACTTGTGAAAAAATTTCTCAATAGCTTACCAAGAAGCAAGTATATTCAAATCATTGTCTCTCTCGAGCAAGTTCTAGACTTGAACAAAACCGGATTTGAAGATATTATTGGAAGACTAAAAGCATAAGAAAAAAGAATTCTTGATGAGGAGAATAGCGGAGAAACAAAAAGTAAGCTTTTATATGCTAATAAATATCATCAAACTTTCGCAACATCACGAGGAAGAGGTCGAGGAAGAGGAGGACGCAGATCTAGAGGACGAGACAGAGGAAGGTTTAACTCACAAGATAGGACAAGAAATCATACTGATCAAAATCAAACGAAAGAAAAGATGGATATTTTGAAAATAATTTGTTATCGATGTGATAAACCTGGCCATTTTGCCTCCACATGCCCAGAGAGAACTCATAAGTTACAAGAAGTAAATAAAGCAGAGATAGAAGAAGCTGATCCAACGCTTTATATGCACGAAGTCGTGTTCTTGAACGAAGAAAATCTAATACCAAAAATCTACGAAACCAAGGAAAGGGAAGAAGGAGTTTGGTATCTAGATGACGGAGCAAGCAATCACATGATCAGAAAGAAGATTTATATTTCAGAACTCAATGAAAATATTAAGGGCAAGATAAAATTTGAAGATGGTTCTTACGTTAAGATAGAAGGTAAATGATCAAATCCTTTTTCAAGGCAAAATGGGTGAACAAAAACTTGTCACCAACATCTAATATATTCTCGAACTCAAGAGCAATATTCTAAGTTTAGGACAAGCTACGGAAGCCGGGTGTGATGTTAGGATGAGACAAGACTACTTGACGGTTTATGATCCAAGTGGGAGACTCTTGGTAAAAGTCATAAGATCACCGAATAGACTTGACAAGATAAATCTGAAAATTGGTAAGCCTATGTGTCTAAGCACGAGACTAGAAGACGAGACATGGAGGTGGCATGCAAGATTAGGACATATAAGTTTCAAGACAATCAAGAATATGTCCCAACAAGAGATAGTTCATGGATTACCAAAAATAAAAGAAGAAACAAGGATTTGTGGATCATGCCTAGTCGGGAAACAAGCTCGTCAATCATTCTCAAAAGTGGCAACATTCTGAGCCTCTAAACCACTAGAGATTATACACGCTGATCTTTGTGGCCCAATTACAGCACCGACCATATCTAATAACAAATACATATTTGTTATCATCAACGATTTTTTTGAGATATATGTGGATAATTCTAATGAAAGAAAAAAATGATGCATATGGGAGATTCAAGGTGTTTAAACAGCTAGTGGAGAAAAAAATCAAGAAAGAAATCATGACTCTAAGAACCGATAGAGGAGGTGAATTTACGTCAAGAGAGTTCAATGATTTTTGCGATGAAAATGAGATCAAGAGGCATCTCACGACACCTTATACACAGCAGCAAAACGGTGTAGTAGAGAGAATAAATTAGACACTAATGAAGATGACAAATAGCACTCTCAAGGCAATAAAGGTACCTAATTTTCTATGGGGAGAAGCAGTTCGCCACTCAACCTATATCATCAATAGAGTACCAATGAGAGCGTTGGAAAATATGACTCCTTATGAAAGCTTGCGAGAGAAGAAACCTAAGGGTTTTCCGTTGCTTGGCTTACACGAAAGTTGAAGCTACACATCTCAGGAAGCTAGACGACAGATCACAAACACTTGTACACCTTGGGATTGAGCCATGAACCAAGGCCTATAGACTTTACAATCCAACGATACGAAAGGTTGTGGTAAGTAGAGATGTAGTGTTTGATTAAAAAACAAGTTAGAGCTGGGATAAAACTATAAACTGACCGAGGAGGGATCAAAGTATGTTTCATATGAGATGAAAAGAAGTAATTGATGCTGGAGAAGGACCCATGGTGGTAAATAACAATGAACACAAAGATTATGATCACAACAAAACCGGAAGCAATGACAATGATTTTGACGATGATCATGATCACGACAACGGTAATACCACAGATGAAAACTCTCACACCAGTCATGATGATGAGCCACATCAACAAGAAGAAGAACAACAACCACAAGTGCAACCTCTAAGAAGATCAACTCGTCAAATCTTCCAACCTAGTTATCTTGATGACTATGTACTCCAAGCCGCGGTAGAATGTGAGAAACTCTTACTTTCAATTGATAATAAACCAAGATATTATGAAGAAGCAAATTTTTTATTAAAATGGAGACAAGCAAGCAAAGAAGAGGTCGATTCAATTAACAAAAACAAGACTTGGTTTTTAGTTGATAAACCGAGTGGGACAAAAGTGATTGGTCTCAAATGGATCTTCAAGATCAAGAAAAATGCAGATGGTACAATTAATAAATATAAGGCACGTCTTGTAGTTAAAAGATATGTACAAGAATCCGTCATTGATTTTGATGAAGTTTTCGCACTAGTTGCTCGACTTGAAACTATACAGTTATTGATAGCATTGGTGGCATCACATGGATGTGAAGACGGCATTCTTACACGGAGAATGAAAAGAAGATGTCTATGTGGAACAACCTGAAGGATTTGAAGTAAAAGGTGGAGAGCACAAGGTTTATAAGCTTTCAAAGGCCTTGTGCGGTTTGAAACAAGCTCCTAGAGCTTGGAATACGAAGCTAGATCAAATCCTAAAGGTGATGAAATTCAAAAAATGTTCAAAGGAGACATCCGTGTACCGCAAGGAAGAAGAAAGAAACCTCCTAATTATTGCTATTTATATGGATGATTTATTCATCCGGCAATAATTTAAAGGGAATAAGCGATTTCAAGGTGGGAATGGCATCTAAGTTTGAGATGTCGGACCTGAGGAAACTTACTTATTATCTTGACATTGAAGTTCATCAAGGAGAAGATGGAATCAAGATTAAACAAGAAGCTTATGCAAGAAGGATCTTGAGAGAAGCTGGTCTAGAAGATTGTAATCCGACCAAAGTACCTATGGGATTCGGACTGAAAGTTTCAAAGGCAGAAGAAGAAGAAGAAGAAGAAGAAGAAGAAGAAGAGATAAATCCTATAGGTTATAGAATAAATGTTGGATGCTTAAGGTATTTACCCCACACGCGACCAGATTTGGCATTCTCGGTTAGAGTTGCTAGCCGATATATGCAAAGTCCTCTCACATCACATGGTAAAATAATGAAGCATATCCTTCAATATCTCAAGGGAATAATGGCCTTTGGATTAAAGTTCAGTCGTAAAGGATCAAAGAAAATTGTTGGGTTTAGTGACAACAGCCACAACATTGATCTAAACAATGGAAAAAGTATTACAGGTCACATATTCTATTTTGGAGCATTACCAATTACTTGGTGCTCTCAAAAACAGGACATTGTGGCTTTGTCATCATGTGAGGTTGAGTTCATGGTAGCTACAGAGGTGGCACGACAAGCGATTTGGCTTCAAGACATCTTAAATGAGATCACAGGATGGAAGACGGAGCAAATCCTTATCAAGATCAACAACAAGTCTGCAATTGAACTAACTAAAAACCCAATGTTTCATGGTAAAAGCAAACACATACATAAATGCTACCATTTCATACGAAAATGTATTGAGAAAGAGCTTGTTGACGTAGAGTATATACCGGGAACCGAACTGAAGGCGGATATTTTGACTAAGGCATTGGCGCGAATCAAGATCAACGAAATGAGAAACTTGATAGGAGTGCAAGACATGTCCAAAGACAAGTTGAAGCTTAAGGGGGTGAATGTTAGATAATTTTCAATAGCTTGCATCCTAAGATATTCTTAACAAATCGGTTAAGAATAAATATAGGTTTAAAAGAAAATTATCTCTTTGTATTAATAATAGAAAAAGAAGTTTTCTATTAACAATAAGAATAAGATTAGCAAATGAGATGCTAACATCCATATATATTAAAGTTGAGTTGTGACTTTGATATCAAAAACATTAATAGCTTTTGTGTGTTTAGTTTTGAAAGAGTTTCTAAACATTAATAAAGAAAGTTGTGTTTATTTAAAAGCTAAGTGTGTTTTTAGATTCTTTACCATATAAATTCTGTCTCTGACCCTTTTATAATCCAACAATTCTGGGGAAATATCTGTTGGATTTGTACAAGCAGTACCCAGTACCCCACGCATGTATCAATTCATGGGCCGTATATGTCAATAAAGCCCAAATTTGATTTTGCAGCAGATTTTTATTTTATTTTCACATTCGAGGAAACTGAAAAATGAATTAGGGAAGATTTCAGACAAGTGTATGCGTACAAGAAAATGATGCTACATGAAGCACTCACGAATGATTTGTTGTTAGGAATTATATTAGTATAATACCGTGTGACGTGAGTTGTAGTTTGAAGAAAAACCAAACAATAAGTATATTGAGTTTTGTAAGTTATATAGTATACTAACTAAAAGTAATATGACTACATAAAAATAAAACTCTGAAGATATTGATTTGTAAAGCTTTCAACTTCATAAAACAGAAAAATGAGGAACACAAATGGGCTAGTGATCCCACCCATCTATATGGTTACACTTTGATCTCGGATGCTTGGGTATCAATTTTTTTAAAGTAGGAGCACAAGCCCACTGGGCTGCTGAAAGAAAAAAATATGTATGATTATGATTTATTTGTTTATTTATTAGCCATTTATGATTACTTTTTCTTCTTTGTTATTAGGTATTTTCTGGAAAAAGTATCTATCTTCTGGAAAAAATATTTGTACGGGTATTTATGAAGTGGATATGCTCATCTAGTGGGGGGGGGAGGGGTGTGATACGATGGGACCCATAAATCAAAGGAAATATACGCTGACGATATTTTATTACAAAAAGGGTTATAACCAAATTATACTTTAAAACATTTTGTTAAAATAACTAATGGTTTGGTCGTAAACACTAAACAGGTACACTTAACAAGTGCCGCGTCAGATGGGGATAGGAAGAACACGATTAATTAAATTATTTTTTTGTTAAACCTTTCTCAAAGATGAATTATCTAAAATAGTTATCAACTTTTATTTTTTTTAAATGGAAAAATTAACTAGAAGGACCTTCAATTTATATACACTTTGACCAAAAGTATCTCTTTTACTACACATAATTATGATATTTTATTAAATATTATATTATAAAAAAAATAGCAATACTAAACTATTTTTTCTTCAATATATTCAATATTCCCTATGTTTTTGAAAGAGTATCATTATAACATTTTCACACAAATTTAGAAAATAATATAATTTTTTTTCTTATATCTTTTTAATACACTAAGAATGATTCTCTCTCTAATTAATAAGATAAAATAATATGGACAACTTGAGATTTATATTAAAATTTCTCATTGAAAATAGAAAACGACACTATTTATAAAACAAAAATTAAATCTTAAAATGACATTTAAAAAAAAACAGAGAAAATATGTATCTACTCTTAATTGAAAGATTATGGTCGATAAGAAGAAAACGTCGATCCTATTATGGTTAGAAGTTTAATATATTAGCATATCAAATGACACAAAACCAGTGTTCTACAAATCGGCCAACTCGGCGGCAAGGCGCCCGAAAAATCGGGATCAACCCTATAAACACCGCGA